>JAPZAG010002352.1:0-18447 GCA_027475135.1 Bactrocera correcta | reverse complement strand
ATCGATATCGAAGTGCTTCAAATCATTAGTTTAACATATTTAAGTTAATTAACCCTCTTTATCTTACTGAAGTCTACAAACGCCTTAACGGCATAACGGCAAAGCATTTAGAAGAATTACGTAATCTTATATTTGGGTATAAAGTCGATTTTCTTGTATATACTTATTTAGCGATCGATATGGAAGTGCTTCAAATCATTAGTTTAAAATATTTAAATTAAAAAACCTACTTTAACACACTGAAGTTAACATAAAGCCAAAACTACATAACGGCAGTGCATTTAGAAGAATTCCGTAATCTTATATTTAGCTATAAAGTCGATTTTCTTGTATATACACATTTAGCAATCGATATCGAAATGCCCCAAATCTTAGTTTAACACATTTAAGAAAATTTAAAACTTCTTTATCTTACTGAAGTTTACATAAAGCCATAACGGTACAACGTCAGTGCATTTGAAGAATTCCGTAATCTTATATTTAGGTATAAAGTCGATTTTCTTGTATATACACATTTAGCAATCGATATCGAAATGCCCCAAATCATTAGTTTAACATATTTAAGTTAATTAACCTTCTTTAACTAACTGAAGTTGATATAAAGCCATAACGGTATAACGGCAGTGCATTTGAAGAATTCCGTAATCTTATATTTAGGTATAAAGTCGATTTTGTTGTATATATGCATTTAGCAATCGATTTCGAAAATCTTCAAATCATTAGTTTAACATATATAAGTTAATAAAGCTTCTTTAACGCACTGAAGTTAACATAAAGCCATGGCGGCATAACGGCAGTCCATGTAGAAGAATTCCGTAATCTTATATTAAGTTATAAATTCTATTTTCTTGTATATACATTCAGATCATTAGTTTAACATATTTAAGTTAATAAACCTTTTTTAACGAACTGAAGTTTACATAAAGCCATGGCGGCATAACAGCAATTCCTTTAGAAGAATTTCGTAATCTTATATTTAGTTATAAATTCGATTTTCTTGTATATACACATTTAGCAAGCGATATCGAAATGCTTCAAGTCATTAGTTTAACATATTTAAGATAATTAACCTTCTTTATTTTACTGAAGTTCACATAAAGCCATAACGGTATAACGGCAGTGCATTTGGGAGAATTTCGTAATCTTATATTTAGCTATAAAGTCGATTTTGTTGTATATACACACTTGGCAAACGATATCGAAATGCCTCAAATCATTAGTTTAACATATTTAAGTTAATTAACCTTCTTTAACATATTGATGTTTATATAAAGCCATGGCGGCATAACGGCAGTACATTTGGAAGAATTCCGTAATCTTATATTTAGGTATAAAGTCGATTTTGTTGTATATATGCATTTAGCAATCGATTTCGAAAATCTTCAAATCATTAGTTTAACATATATAAGTTAATAAAGCTTCTTTAACGCACTGAAGTTAACATAAAGCCATGGCGGCATAACGGCAGTCCATGTAGAAGAATTCCGTAATCTTATATTAAGTTATAAATTCTATTTTCTTGTATATACATTCAGATCATTAGTTTAACATATTTAAGTTAATAAACCTTTTTAACGAACTGAAGTTTACATAAAGCCATGGCGGCATAACAGCAATTCCTTTAGAAGAATTCCGTAATCTTATATTTAGCTATAAAGTCGATTTTCTTGTATATACACATTTAGCAATCGATATCGAAATGCCCCAAATCATTAGTTTAACATATTTAAGTTAATTAACCTTCTTTAACATATTGATGTTTATATAAAGCCATGGCGGCATAACGGCAGTACATTTGGAAGAATTCCGTAATTTTATATTTAGGTATAAAGAAGATTTTCTTGTATATTTGCATTTAGCAATCGATTTCGAAAATCTTCAAATCATTAGTTTAACATATTTAAGTTAATAAACCTTCTTTAACGAATAGAAGCTAACATAAAGCCATAACTGCATAACGGCAGTGCATTTAGAAGAATTCCGTAATCTTATATTTAGGTAAAAAGTCGATTTTCTTGTATATACACACTTGGCAAACGATATCGAAATGCCTCAAATCATTAGTTTAACATATTTAAGTTAATTAACCCTCTTTATCTTACTGAAGTCTGCAAACGTCTTAACGGCATAACGGCAATGCATGTAGAAGAACTCCGTAATCTTATATTTAGGTAAAAAGTCCATTTTCTTGTATATACTCTTTTAGCAATCGATATCGAAATGCGTCAAAACATTAGTTTGACATATTTAAGTTAAAAAACCTACTTTAAACCGATGTTAACACAAAGCCATGGCGGCATAACGGCAGTGCATGTAGAAGAAATCCGTAATCTTATATTTAGGTATTAAGTCGATTTTGCTGTATATATGCATTTAGCAATCGATTTCGAAAATCTTCAAATCATTATTTTAAACATATTTAAGTTAATAAAGCTTCTTTAACGTTTTGGGAAGGTGATATAAGGCCTGGCGACATAACGACAGTACATTTGGAAGAATTCCGTAATCTTATATTTAGATATTAAGTCGATTTTCTTGTATATACACATTTAGCAATCGATATCGAAGTGCTTCAAATCATTAGTTTAACATATTTAAGTTAAATAACCCTCTCTATCTTACTGAAGTCTACAAACGCCTTAACGGCATAACGGCAGTGCATGTAGAAGAATTCCGTTATCATATATTTAGGTATAAAGTCGATTTTCTTGTATATATACATTAAGCAATCGATATCGAAATGCCTCAAATCATTAGTTTAACATATTTAAGTTAATTAGCCCTCTTTATCTTACTGGAGTCTACAAACGCCTTTACGGCATAACGGCAAAGCATTTAGAAGAATTCCGTAATCTTATATTTAGGTATAACGTCGGTTTTCTTGTATATACTCATTTAGCAATCGATATCGAAATGCCTCAAATCTTTAGTTTAACATATTTAAGTTAATTAACCCTCTTTATCTTCCTGAAGTCTACAAACGCCTTAATGGCATAACGGAAAAGCATTTAGAAGAATTCCGTAATCTTATATTTAGGTAAAAATTCGATTTTCTTGTATATACTCTTTTAGCAATCGATATCGAAATGCTTCAAATCATTAGTTTGACATATTTAAGTTAAGAAACCTACTTTAAACCGAAGTTAACACATGGCGGCATAACGGCAGTGCATGTAGAAGAAATCCGTAATCTTATATTTAGGTATTAAGTCGACTTTGTTGTACATATGCATTTAGCAATCGATTTCGAAAATCTTCAAATCATTAGTTTAACATATTTAAGTTAATAAAGCTTCTTTAACGTATTGAAGATGATACAAAGCCATCGCAACATAACGACAGCACATTTGGAAGAATTCCGTAATCTTATATTTAGATATTAAGTCGATTTTCTTGTATATACACATTTAGCAATCGATATCGAAGTGCTTCAAATCATTAGTTTAACATATTTAAGTTAACTAACCCTCTTTATCTTACTGAAGTCCACAAACGCCTTAACGGCATAACGGCAGTGCATGTAGAAGAATTCCGTTATCATATATTTAGGTATAAAGTCGATTTTCTTGTATATACACATTAAGCAATCGATATCGAAATGCCTCAAATCATTAGTTTAACATATTTAAGTTAATTAGCCCTCTTTATCTTACTGGAGTCTACAAACGCCATTACGGCATAACGGCAAAGCATTTAGAAGTATTACGTAATCTTATATTTAGGTTTAAAGTCGATTTTCTTGTATATACTCATTTAGCAATCGATATCGAAATGCTTCAAATCATTAGTTTAACATATTTAAGTTAATAAACCTTCTTTAACTAACTGAAGTTGATATAAAGCCATAACTACATAACGGCAGTGCATTTAGAAGAATTCCGTAATCTTATATTTAGCTATAAAGTCGATTTTCTTGTATATACATATTTAGCAATCGATAGCGAAATGCCTCAAATCATTGGTTTAATATATTTAAGTTAATTAACCATCTTTAACGTATTGAAGGTGAAATAAAGCCATGGCGCCATAACGACAGTAATTTGGAAGAATTCCGTAATCTTATGTTTATGTATAAAAACGATTTTCTTCTATATATGCATTAAGCAATCGATATCGAAATGCTTCAAATAACTGGTTTAACATAGTTAAGTTAATAAACCTTCTTTAACTAACTGAGGTTAACATAAAGCCATGGCGGTATAACGCAGTGCATTTGGAAGAATTCCGTTATCCTATGTTTATGTATAAAGTCAAGTTTCTTGTACTAGCACATTATAGCAATCGATATCGAAATGCTTCAAATCATTAGTTTAACATATTTAAGGTGAATTACTTTCTTTAACCTACCGAAGGTGACATGAAGCCATGGCGGCATAACGGCAGTGCATGTAGAAGAATTCCGTAGTTTTATATTTAGGTATAAAATCCATTTTTTTGTATAAACACATTTAGCAATTGATATCGAAATGCTTCAAATCATTAGTTTAACATATTTAAGTTAATTAACCCTCTTTATCTTACTTAAGTCTACATAAAGCCTTAACGGTACAACTGCAGTGCATTTAAGAATTCCGCAATCTCGTATTTAGGTATAAATTCGATTTTCTTGAATAGACACATTTAGCAAGCGATATCGAAATGCTTCAAATCATTAGTTTAACATATTTAAGTTAGTTAAAATTCTTTAACGTATTGAAGTTGATATAAAGCCATGGCGGCATAACGGCAGTGCATTTAGAAGAATTCCGTAATCTTATATTTAGGTATAAAGTCGATTTTGTTGTATATACACATTTAGCAACCGATATCGAAATGCTTCAAATAACAGGTTTAGCATATTTAGGTTAATTTACCTTCTTTATCTTACTGAAGTTTACATAAAGCCATAGCGGCATAACGGCAGTATGTTTGGGTGAATTCCGTAATCTTATATTTAGGTATAAAATCGGTTTTCTTGTATATAGACATTTAGCAATCGATATAGAAAAGCTTCAGCTCATTAGTTTATCATATTTAAGTTAATATACCTTCTTTAACGATCTGAAGTGGGCATACAGCCATGGAGGCATAACGGCAGTGCATGTAGAAGAATTCCGTTATCTTTTATTTAGGTATAAAGTCGATTTTCTTTTATATACACAATTAGATATCGATATCGAAATGCTTCAAATCATTAGTTTAACATATTAATTTAATAAACATTTTTAGCTTACTGAAGTTTACATAAAGCCATAACGGTATAACGGCAGTGCACTTGGAAGAATTCCGTTATCTTATATTTAGGGATAATTCGATTTTCTTGTACATACACATTTAGCAAGCGATATCGATATGCTCCAAATCAATAGTTTAATATATTTAAGTTAATTAACCTTATTTTTCCTACTGAAGTTTACATAAAGCCATAACGGTATAACGGCAGTGCACTTGGAAGAATTCCGTAATCTTACAATTAGGTATAAAGTCGATTTTGTTGTATATACACATTTAGCGATCGATATCGAGATGCTTCAACTCATTAGCTTAACATGTTTAAGTTAATAAACCTTCTTTAACGATCTGAATTTGGCATATAGCCACGGCGGTATTACGGCAGTGCATGTAGAAGAATTCCGTAATCTTTTATTTAGGTATAAAGTCGATTTTCTTTTATATACACATTTAGATATCGATATCGAAATGTTTCAAATCATTAGTTTAACATATTTAAGTTTATAAACATTTTTTAGCTTACTGAAGTCTACATAAAGCCTTAACGGTATAACGGCAGTGCATTTAGAAGAATTCCGTTATCTTATATTTAGGTATAAAGTCGATTTTGTTGTATATACACATTTAGCGATCGATATCGAGATGCTTCAAGTCATTAGTTTAACATATTTAAGTTAATTAACCTTCTTCAACGATCTGAGGTTGGCATATAGCCAAGGCGGCATTACGGCAGTGCATGTAGAAGAATTCCGTAATCTTTTATTAAGGTATAAAGTCGATTTTCTTTAATATACGCATTTAGATATCGATATCGAAATGCTTCAAATCATCAGTTTAACATATTTAAGTTAATTAACCTTTTTTAACGTATTGAAGTTGATATAGAGCCATTGCGGCATAACGGCAGTGCATGTAGAAGAATTCCGTTATCTTATATTTAGGTATAAAGTCGATTTTCTTGTATATACACATTTAGCAAGCGATATCGAAATGCTTCAAATCATTAGTTTAACATATTTAAGTTAATTAACATTCTTTAACGTATTAAAGTTGATATAAAGCCATGGTGGCATAACGGCAGTGCAGTTAGAAGAATTCCGTAATCTTATATTTAGGTATAAAGTCGATTTTCTTGTATATACACATTTAGCAAGCGTTATCGAAATGCTTCAACTCATTATCTTAACATATTTAAGTTAATAAACCTTCTTTAACGATCTGAAGTGGGCATATAGCCACGGCGGCATTACGGCAGTGCAGGTAGAAGAATTCCGCAATCTTTTATTTAGGTATAAAGTCGATTTTCTTTTACATACACATTTAGATATCGATACCGAAATGCTTCAAATCACTAGTTTAACATATTAAGTTAATAAACATTTTTTAGCTTACTGAAGTCTACATAAAGCCTTAACGGTATAACGGCAGTGCATGTAGAAGAATTCCGTTATCTTATATTTAGGTATAAAGTCGATTTTCTTGTATATACACATTTAGCAAGCGATATCAAAATGCTTCAAATCATTAGTTTAATATATTTAAGTTAATTAACCTTCTTTAACGTATTAAAGTTTATATAAATCCATGGCGGCATAACGGCAGTGCATTTAGAAGAATTCCGTAATCTTGTATTTAGGTATAAAGTCGATTTTCGAGTATATACATATTTAGCAAGCGATAGCGAAATGCTTCAAATCATTAGTTTAATATATTTAAGTTAATTAACCTTCTTTATTGTATTGAAGTTGATATAAAGCCATGGCGGCATAACGGCAATGCATTTAGAAGAATTCCGTAATCTTGTGTTTAGGTATAAAGTCGATTTTCTTGTATATACACATTTAGCTATCGATATCGAAATGCTTCAAATCATTAGTTTAACATATTTAAGTTAATAAACGTTCTTTAACGCACTGAAGTCTACATAAAGCCTTAACGGTGTAACTGCAGTGCATTCAGAAGAATTCCGTAATTTTCTATTTAGGTATAAAGTTGATTTTCTTGTATTTACATATTTAGGAATCGATATCGAAATGCCTCAAATCCCTTCTGAATTTGGCATATAGCCACGGCGGCATTACGGCAGTGCATATAGAAGAATTCTGTTATCTTATATTTAGGCATAAAGTCAAATTTCTTGTATTTACACATTTATCAATCGATATCGAAATGCTTGAAATCATTAGTTTAACATTTTAAATTAATAAACATTTTTGAGCTTACTGAAGTTTACATAAGGCGTTTACGGTATAACGGCAGTGCACTTGGAAGAATTCCGTTATCTTATATTTAGGTATAATTCGATTTTCTTGTATATACACATTTAGCAAGCGATATTGAAATGCTTTAAATCATTAGTTTAACATATTTAAGTTAGTTAACCTTCTTTATCCTACTGAAGTTTACATAGAGCCATAAGGGTATAACGGCAGTGCACTTGGAAGAATTCCGTAATCTTATATTTAGGTATAAAGTCGATTTTGTTGTATATACACATTTAGCAATAGATATCGACATGCTTCAACTCATAAGCTTAACATATATAACGTAATAAACCTTCTTTAACGATCTGAAGTGGGCATATAGCCACGGCGGCATTACGGCAGTGCAGGTAGAAGAATTCCGCAATCTTTTATTTAGGTATAAAGTCGATTTTCTTTTATATACACATTATGATACATTTAACATATTTAAGTTTATAAACATATTTTTAGCATACTTAAGTCTACATTTAGAAGAATTCCGTTATCTTATATTTAGGTATAAAGTCGATTTTGTTGTATATACACATTTAGCAATCGATAACGAAATGCTTCAGGTCATTAGTTTAACATATTTAAGTTAATTAACCTTCTTCAACGATCTGAATTTGGCATATAGCCACGGCGCCATTACGGCAGTGCATGTAGAAGAATTCCGTAATCTTTTATTCAGGTATAAAGTCGATTTTCTTTTATATACACAATTAGATATCGATATCGAAATGCTTCAAATCATTAGTTTAACATATTAAGTTAATAAACATTTTTTAGCTTACTGAAGTTTACATAAAGCCATAACTGTATAACGGCAGTGCACTTGGAAGAATTCCGTTATCTTATATTTAGGTATAATTCGATTTTCTTGTATATACACATTTAGCAAGCGATATCGATATGCTTTAAATCATTAGTTTAATATATTTAAGTTAATTAACCTACTTTAACGTATTCAAGTTTATATAAAGCCATTGCGGCATAACGGCAGTGCATTTAGAAGAATTCCGTAATCTTGTATTTAGGTATAAAGTCGATTTTCGAGTATATACACATTTAGCAAGCGATATCGAAATGCTTCAAATCATTAGTTTAACATATTTAAGTTAATTAACCTTCTTTAACGTATTGAAGTTCATATAAAGCCATGGCGGCATAACGGCAGTGCATTTAGAAGAATTCCGTAATCTTATGTTTAGGTATAAAGTCAATTTTCTTTTATATACACATTTAGATATCGATATCGAAATGCTTCAAATCATTAGTTTAACATATTTAAGTTAATAAACGTTCTTTAACGCACTGAAGTCTTCATAAAGCGTTAACGGTGTAACTGCAGTGCATTCAGAAGAATTCCGTAATTTTCTATTTAGGTATAAAGTTGATTTTCTTGTATTTACATATTTAGGAATCGATATCGAAATGCCTCAAATCATTAGATTAACATATTTAAGTTAATTAACCCTCTCTCTCTTACTGAAGTCTACATAAAGCCTTAACGGCATAACGGCAGTGCATTTAGAAGAATTCCGTTATCTTATACAGGGTAGGCCATTTAAAGTTGACCCATCTGGCAACGCTGTAACTTTTAACAGCGCTGACAAATCGGCTAATGTCATACCGCGTTAGAAGCGTCATTTGAAGACAATTTATAAAATGGAACAGTACACTCCAAAAGAACGCGCTGAAATTGTTCAGCTTTATATTCAAAATAACTTTTCAATTGTGTTAACTCAACGTGCGTTTCGCAAAAAAAATAAAGTGAAAAGTGCTCCAGTTAAGAACACAATTAAGTCTTTATACGCAAAATTTGTGAACACCGGTAATCTCAGTAATGCCAGTCATGCATCCAGACAACGCACAAGACGTTCTGATGAAAATATCGAAGCTGTACGAGCCAGTATTGAGGAGACTCCATCGACATCGAGTTATCGCCGCTCTCAGGAATTAGACATCTCTCGCACCACTCTCCGACGCATAATTCATAAAGATTTGAAGATGTTTCCATATAAAATTCAAATGGCACAAAAACTAAACCCAGCTGATTATTCGCGACGCCTTAATTTTGGCAAACAAACAAATGGGTCAACTTTAAATGGCCTACCCTGTATTTAGGTATAAAGTCGATTTTCTTGTATATACACATTTAGCAAGCGATATCAAAATGCTTCAAATCATTAGTTTAATATATTTAAGTTAATTAACCTTCTTTAACGTATTCAAGTTTATATAAAGCCATGGCGGCATAACGGCAGTGCATGTAGAAGAATTCCGTAGTTTTATATTTAGGTATAAAATCCATTTTTTTGTATAAACACATTTAGCAATTGATATCGAAATGCTTCAAATCATTAGTTTAACATATTTAAGTTAATTAACCCTCTTTATCTTACTTAAGTCTACATAAAGCCTTAACGGTATAACTGCAGTGCATTTAAGAATTCCGCAATCTCGTATTTAGGTATAAATTCGATTTTCTTGAATAGACACATTTAGCAAGCGATATCGAAATGCTTCAAATCATTAGTTTAACATATTTAAGTTAGTTAAAATTCTTTAACGTATTGAAGTTGATATAAAGCCATGGCGGCATAACGGCAGTGCATTTAGAAGAATTCCGTAATCTTATATTTAGGTATAAAGTCGATTTTGTTGTATATACACATTTAGCAACCGATATCGAAATGCTTCAAATAACAGGTTTAGCATATTTAGGTTAATTTACCTTCTTTATCTTACTGAAGTTTACATAAAGCCATAGCGGCATAACGGCAATATGTTTGGGTGAATTCCGTAATCTTATATTTAGGTATAAAATCGGTTTTCTTGTATATACACATTTAGCAATCGATATAGAAAAGCTTCAGCTCATTAGTTTATCATATTTAAGTTAATATACCTTCTTTAACGATCTGAAGTGGGCATACAGCCATGGAGTGCATGTAGAAGAATTCCATAATCTTATATTTAGGTATAAAGTCGATTTTCTTGTATATACACTAGGGTGTGCCAAAAAAACGCGATATTTTTTTTTTCGCTCTCACCCCGAAATATCTTAGGAAATATCCAATCAAGTCTTCAGTTAAAAGCTGAGCTCAAAATTCGAATTTTAAGAGGTCCTCCATCGAACTTGAAGTTTTTCCGTCTAAATAACATGGAAAACATGATTTTTAGACAGTTTATTGCCCTGAAATACCGTTAAATGTTTTTGTTGGGAAAAAAAAAAATGAATAGACCTTTTTCAGTATTAAATTTACTACAAAAAGTTCTGTAGAATCAAATTTTTATCTTCCATACCTTTTTTTTTTACAGAGCTTTAAAGTCAAAATTTTCGGTTTTTTTTCGGATTTTTGCATTTTTTAGCTAGACCGTAAGAGTTAAAGAAAAATGTCAAATGGCAAACTTGAAGTACGTTTAAATTGCTATAAAAAAGTTTTTATCAACTTTCTCGTATCACCAAAAAAAAAAAAAAAAAAATCGATAAATACGCAGAGAGCGCTGGTAGTAAGTTCTCGGAAATTTCAAATTTAAATTCAAATATTCACCAGCACAATTAACTTGTTTTCATTGAAAATTCAAAATTTTCAGAACAATGCGCTTTAATGTTTTAAAAATAATAATCATTCATATTTTTTATCAATAAATTTCATAATGGAGCTAAAAAATCATAAAAATACGACCATATAAGTCTATAACTTCTTATATTTTATACTACCAAATATTTTATCGTTTCAACTTTGTTGCAAATTCAATCTTATTGTAAATTTATAACAAAGTTTTTGTTCAACTGTCGATATTATAGCTCGTATAGGAAAAAATTAAAAAAATAATTATTTGTAGAGCTATAACTTGGTCGCTATTGGTGATACGAGAAAGTTGATAAAAACTTTTTTATAACAATTTAAACGTACTTCAAGTTTGCCATTTGACATTTTTCTTTAACTCTTACGGTCTAGCTAAAAAATGCAAAAATCCGAAAAAAAAACCGAAAATTTTGACTTTAAAGCTCTGTAAAAAAAAAGGTATGGAAGATAAAAATTTGATTCTACAGAACTTTTCGTAGTAAATTTAATACTGAAAAAGGTCTATTCATTTTTTTCCTAACAAAAACATTTAACGGTATTTCAGGGCAATAAACTGTCTAAAAATCATGTTTTCCATGTTATTTAGACGGAAAAACTTCAAGTTCGATGGAGGACCTCTTAAAATTCGAATTTTGAGCTCAGCTTTTAACTGAAGACTTGATTGGATATTTCCTAAGATATTTCGGGGTGAGAGCGAAAAAAAAAATATCGCGTTTTTTTGGCACACCCTAATATACACATTATGATATCGATATCGAAATGTTTCAAATCATTAGTTTAACATATTTAAGTTTATAAACATTTTTTAGCTTACTGAAGTCTACATAAAGCCTTAACGGTATAACGGCAGTGCATTTAGAAGAATTCCGTTATCTTATATTTAGGTATAAAGTCGATTTTCTTGTATATACACATTTAGCAATCGATAACGAAATGCTTCAAGTCATTAGTTTAACATATTTAAGTTAATTAACCTTCTTTAACGATCTGAATTTGGCATATAGCCACGACGGCATTACGGCAGTGCATGTAGAAGAATTCCGTTATCTTTTATTTAGGTATAAAGTCGATTTTCTTTTATATACACAATTAGATATCGATATCGAAATGCTTCAAATCATTAGTTTAACATATTAATTTAATAAACATTTTTTAGCTTACTGAAGTCTACATAAAGCCTTAACGGTATAACGGCAGTGCATGTAGAAGAATTCCGTTATCTTATATTTAGGTATAAAGTCGATTTTCTTGTATATACACATTTAGCAAGCGATATCAAAATGCTTCAAATCATTAGTTTAATATATTTAAGTTAATTAACCTTCTTTAACGTATTCAAGTTTATATAAATCCATGGCGGCATAACGGCAGTGCATTTAGAAGAATTCCGTAATCTTGTATTTAGGTATAAAGTCGATTTTCGAGTATATACACATTTAGCAAGCGATAGCGAAATGCTTCAAATCACTATTTTAATATATTTAAGTTAATTAACCTTCTTTATTGTATTGAAGTTGATATAAAGCCATGGCGGCATAACGGCAAGCATTTAGAAGAATTCCGTAATCTTGTGTTTAGGTATAAAGTCGATTTTCTTGTATATACACATTTAGCTATCGATATCGAAATGCTTCAAATCATTAGTTTAACATATTTAAGTTAATAAACGTTCTTTAACGCACTGAAGTCTACATAAAGCCTTAACGGTGTAACTGCAGTGCATTCAGAAGAATTCCGTAATTTTCTATTTAGGTATAAAGTTGATTTTCTTGTATTTACATATTTAGGAATCGATATCGAAATGCCTCAAATCCCTTCTGAATTTGGCATATAGCCACGGCGGCATTACGGCAGTGCATATAGAAGAATTCTGTTATCTTATATTTAGGCATAAAGTCAAATTTCTTGTATTTACACATTTATCAATCGATATCGAAATGCTTGAAATCATTAGTTTAACATTTTAAATTAATAAACATTTTTGAGCTTACTGAAGTTTACATAAGGCGTTTACGGTATAACGGCAGTGCACTTGGAAGAATTCCGTTATCTTATATTTAGGTATAATTCGATTTTCTTGTATATACACATTTAGCAAGCGATATTGAAATGCTTTAAATCATTAGTTTAACATATTTAAGTTAGTTAACCTTCTTTATCCTACTGAAGTTTACATAGAGCCATAAGGGTATAACGGCAGTGCACTTGGAAGAATTCCGTAATCTTATATTTAGGTATAAAGTCGATTTTGTTGTATATACACATTTAGCAATAGATATCGACATGCTTCAACTCATAAGCTTAACATATATAACGTAATAAACCTTCTTTAACGATCTGAAGTGGGCATATAGCCACGGCGGCATTACGGCAGTGCAGGTAGAAGAATTCCGCAATCTTTTATTTAGGTATAAAGTCGATTTTCTTTTATATACACATTATGATACATTTAACATATTTAAGTTTATAAACATATTTTTAGCATACTTAAGTCTACATTTAGAAGAATTCCGTTATCTTATATTTAGGTATAAAGTCGATTTTGTTGTATATACACATTTAGCAATCGATAACGAAATGCTTCAGGTCATTAGTTTAACATATTTAAGTTAATTAACCTTCTTCAACGATCTGAATTTGGCATATAGCCACGGCGCCATTACGGCAGTGCATGTAGAAGAATTCCGTAATCTTTTATTCAGGTATAAAGTCGATTTTCTTTTATATACACAATTAGATATCGATATCGAAATGCTTCAAATCATTAGTTTAACATATTAAGTTAATAAACATTTTTTAGCTTACTGAAGTTTACATAAAGCCATAACTGTATAACGGCAGTGCACTTGGAAGAATTCCGTTATCTTATATTTAGGTATAATTCGATTTTCTTGTATATACACATTTAGCAAGCGATATCGATATGCTTTAAATCATTAGTTTAATATATTTAAGTTAATTAACCTACTTTAACGTATTCAAGTTTATATAAAGCCATTGCGGCATAACGGCAGTGCATTTAGAAGAATTCCGTAATCTTGTATTTAGGTATAAAGTCGATTTTCGAGTATATACACATTTAGCAAGCGATATCGAAATGCTTCAAATCATTAGTTTAACATATTTAAGTTAATTAACCTTCTTTAACGTATTGAAGTTCATATAAAGCCATGGCGGCATAACGGCAGTGCATTTAGAAGAATTCCGTAATCTTATGTTTAGGTATAAAGTCAATTTTCTTTTATATACACATTTAGATATCGATATCGAAATGCTTCAAATCATTAGTTTAACATATTTAAGTTAATAAACGTTCTTTAACGCACTGAAGTCTTCATAAAGCGTTAACGGTGTAACTGCAGTGCATTCAGAAGAATTCCGTAATTTTCTATTTAGGTATAAAGTTGATTTTCTTGTATTTACATATTTAGGAATCGATATCGAAATGCCTCAAATCATTAGATTAACATATTTAAGTTAATTAACCCTCTCTCTCTTACTGAAGTCTACATAAAGCCTTAACGGCATAACGGCAGTGCATTTAGAAGAATTCCGTTATCTTATACAGGGTAGGCCATTTAAAGTTGACCCATCTGGCAACGCTGTAACTTTTAACAGCGCTGACAAATCGGCTAATGTCATACCGCGTTAGAAGCGTCATTTGAAGACAATTTATAAAATGGAACAGTACACTCCAAAAGAACGCGCTGAAATTGTTCAGCTTTATATTCAAAATAACTTTTCAATTGTGTTAACTCAACGTGCGTTTCGCAAAAAAAATAAAGTGAAAAGTGCTCCAGTTAAGAACACAATTAAGTCTTTATACGCAAAATTTGTGAACACCGGTAATCTCAGTAATGCCAGGCATGCATCCAGACAACGCACAAGACGTTCTGATGAAAATATCGAAGCTGTACGAGCCAGTATTGAGGAGACTCCATCGACATCGAGTTATCGCCGCTCTCAGGAATTAGACATCTCTCGCACCACTCTCCGACGCATAATTCATAAAGATTTGAAGATGTTTCCATATAAAATTCAAATGGCACAAAAACTAAACCCAGCTGATTATTCGCGACGCCTTAATTTTGGCAAACAAACAAATGGGTCAACTTTAAATGGCCTACCCTGTATTTAGGTATAAAGTCGATTTTCTTGTATATACACATTTAGCAAGCGATATCAAAATGCTTCAAATCATTAGTTTAATATATTTAAGTTAATTAACCTTCTTTAACGTATTCAAGTTTATATAAAGCCATGGCGGCATAACGGCAGTGCATGTAGAAGAATTCCGTAGTTTTATATTTAGGTATAAAATCCATTTTTTTGTATAAACACATTTAGCAATTGATATCGAAATGCTTCAAATCATTAGTTTAACATATTTAAGTTAATTAACCCTCTTTATCTTACTTAAGTCTACATAAAGCCTTAACGGTATAACTGCAGTGCATTTAAGAATTCCGCAATCTCGTATTTAGGTATAAATTCGATTTTCTTGAATAGACACATTTAGCAAGCGATATCGAAATGCTTCAAATCATTAGTTTAACATATTTAAGTTAGTTAAAATTCTTTAACGTATTGAAGTTGATATAAAGCCATGGCGGCATAACGGCAGTGCATTTAGAAGAATTCCGTAATCTTATATTTAGGTATAAAGTCGATTTTGTTGTATATACACATTTAGCAACCGATATCGAAATGCTTCAAATAACAGGTTTAGCATATTTAGGTTAATTTACCTTCTTTATCTTACTGAAGTTTACATAAAGCCATAGCGGCATAACGGCAATATGTTTGGGTGAATTCCGTAATCTTATATTTAGGTATAAAATCGGTTTTCTTGTATATACACATTTAGCAATCGATATAGAAAAGCTTCAGCTCATTAGTTTATCATATTTAAGTTAATATACCTTCTTTAACGATCTGAAGTGGGCATACAGCCATGGAGGCATAACGGCAGTGCATGTAGAAGAATTCCATAATCTTATATTTAGGTATAAAGTCGATTTTCTTGTATATACACTAGGGTGTGCCAAAAAAACGCGATATTTTTTTTTTCGCTCTCACCCCGAAATATCTTAGGAAATATCCAATCAAGTCTTCAGTTAAAAGCTGAGCTCAAAATTCGAATTTTAAGAGGTCCTCCATCGAACTTGAAGTTTTTCCGTCTAAATAACATGGAAAACATGATTTTTAGACAGTTTATTGCCCTGAAATACCGTTAAATGTTTTTGTTAGGAAAAAAAAATGAATAGACCTTTTTCAGTATTAAATTTACTACAAAAAGTTCTGTAGAATCAAATTTTTATCTTCCATACCTTTTTTTTTTACAGAGCTTTAAAGTCAAAATTTTCGGTTTTTTTTCGGATTTTTGCATTTTTTAGCTAGACCGTAAGAGTTAAAGAAAAATGTCAAATGGCAAACTTGAAGTACGTTTAAATTGCTATAAAAAAGTTTTTATCAACTTTCTCGTATCACCAATAAAAAAAAAAAAAATCGATAAATACGCAGAGAGCGCTGGTAGTAAGTTCTCGGAAATTTCAAATTTAAATTCAAATATTCACCAGCACAATTAACTTGTTTTCATTGAAAATTCAAAATTTTCAGAACAATGCGCTTTAATGTTTTAAAAATAATAATCATTCATATTTTTTATCAATAAATTTCATAATGGAGCTAAAAAATCATAAAAATACGACCATATAAGTCTATAACTTCTTATATTTTATACTACCAAATATTTTATCGTTTCAACTTTGTTGCAAATTCAATCTTATTGTAAATTTATAACAAAGTTTTTGTTCAACTGTCGATATTATAGCTCGTATAGGAAAAAATTAAAAAAATAATTATTTGTAGAGCTATAACTTGGTCGCTATTGGTGATACGAGAAAGTTGATAAAAACTTTTTTATAACAATTTAAACGTACTTCAAGTTTGCCATTTGACATTTTTCTTTAACTCTTACGGTCTAGCTAAAAAATGCAAAAATCCGAAAAAAACCGAAAATTTTGACTTTTAAGCTCTGTAAAAAAAAAGGTATGGAAGATAAAAATTTGATTCTACAGAACTTTTCGTAGTAAATTTAATACTGAAAAAGGTCTATTCATTTTTTTCCTAACAAAAACATTTAACGGTATTTCAGGGCAATAAACTGTCTAAAAATCATTTTTTCCATGTTATTTAGACGGAAAAACTTCAAGTTCGATGGAGGACCTCTTAAAATTCGAATTTTGAGCTCAGCTTTTAACTGAAGACTTGATTGGATATTTCCTAAGATATTTCGGGGTGAGAGCGAAAAAAAAAATATCGCGTTTTTTTGGCACACCCTAATATACACATTATGATATCGATATCGAAATGTTTCAAATCATTAGTTTAACATATTTAAGTTTATAAACATTTTTTAGCTTACTGAAGTCTACATAAAGCCTTAACGGTATAACGGCAGTGCATTTAGAAGAATTCCGTTATCTTATATTTAGGTATAAAGTCGATTTTCTTGTATATACACATTTAGCAATCGATAACGAAATGCTTCAAGTCATTAGTTTAACATATTTAAGTTAATTAACCTTCTTTAACGATCTGAATTTGGCATATAGCCACGACGGCATTACGGGAGTGCATGTAGAAGAATTCCGTTATCTTTTATTTAGGTATAAAGTCGATTTTCTTTTTTATACACAATTAGATATCGATATCGAAATGCTTCAAATCATTAGTTTAACATATTAATTTAATAAACATTTTTTTGCTTACTGAAGTTTACATAAAGCCATAACGGTATAACGGCAGTGCACTTGGAAGAATTCCGTAATCTTATATTTAGGTATAAAGTCGATTTTGTTGTATATACACATTTAGCGATCGATATCGAGATGCTTCAACTCATTAGCTTAACATGTTTAAGTTAATAAACCTTCTTTAACGATCTGAATTTGGCAAAAGCCACGGCGGTATTACGGCAGTGCATGTAGAAGAATTCCGTAATCTTTTATTTAGGTATAAAGTCGATTTTCTTTTATATACACATTTAGTATCGATATCGAAATGTTTCAAATCATTAGTTTAACATATTTAAGTTTATAAAAATTTTTTAGCTTACTGAAGTCTACATAAAGCCTAACGGTATAACGGCAGTGCATTTAGAAGAATTCCGTTATCTTATATTTAGGTATAAAGTCGATTTTGTTGTATATACACATTTAGCGATCGATATCGAGATGCTTCAAGTCATTAGTTTAACATATTTAAGTTAATTAACCTTCTTCAACGATCTGAGTTTGGCATATAGCCAAGGCGGCATTAGGCAGTGCATGTAGAAGAATTCCGTAATCTTTTATTAAGGTATAAAGTCGATTTTCTTTAATATACGCATTTAG
>JAPZAG010002351.1:0-18450 GCA_027475135.1 Bactrocera correcta | reverse complement strand
TTTCATTATGCTGGTATAAATCGTCAGCTGGCGTTTTGGGAATCTTTTTGTCCCAAAATAAATTTTTTTTAATATAACATTGTCGGTAATATCTTCGGCTGGCGGTGTAGAGCTTGCTTGTTCCACAATTTTAATATTTCTTTCATTTTTAGTATTACCGATACTTTTCTCGGCTAGTTTCTTGGAAGCTTCTTGTTCCTTAGTTTTGTTTTCAAAATAAGTGTTCATACTTCTGATTTCATTTTTCATATTATTCTTTACCCAATAATAAATTTTCCCATTGGAAACCTCGATAAGTGCCTCATTCTTTTCAAGGAAATTGTATCCCAAAAGCAGATCCGTTTCCCAATCCTTCAATTTCATAGAAGATTTCTTCGACTTCAAATTTAATAATGGAATAGACATTTTCCCCAAGGGCATAATGTAGCATGATGTTGCTCCCGTATCGATTAGAGTTTTTAAGTTTTAATTTAATTGGTAATCATGTAATTTGAGATAGGGGAGTTCGTCCCCTCTTCTCCAAAAAATGGCTCTCATTCATATAATTTATTCTTTGACTTTTCTCTTGCGGTCAAAAGCTATGATTACTTTCTCTATGCCGCTTTACCCCATGTGCTTCCTGATTTGGTCCCCTGTTGGCCTGAACGTTTGTATTTGTTTGAATAGGTTTCATATTTTGATGAAAATTGCTATTGCTTTGTTGCCTCCTTATAATAAAATCTCTATTATAAAATCTGGATACAGATGGATCTATATCCATAGGAGTTGGTTTCGGAAAACTATAATGTATATTGTTATTTGCAGGGTTGTTCCTTTAAGGAAATCTTAATTATTGTTTGTATACATTGGCTTTGATTTGTTTTTATCATACATAAAATTTTGAGCTCTTTGATTATTTGATCCGAGTTCCTGAGCTTTTGCTAAAGCGTCAGGTAAATCTTGTGCGTTTAGATAGAATATAATGTCTCTTAGTGGGGTGTTTAGTCCTGTTATAAAAATCCTTAAGGCATGTTCCCTATTCTTTTTATTTATGTAATTCTTTTTTCAGGTTTGCGTTATTTTCGTGTGTCATGATTGTTTTGTTAATTAATAGCGTAAATTTTTTTTTTACGAGGTTGTATTATGTCTCTAGTGGGGTGTTCCCTATTATTTTTGTTTAATTCTTTTGTCAGGTCTGCGCTATTTCCGTGATTGTTTTGTTTATTAATAGCGTAAGTTTTTTGTTGACGAGGTTGTAATATTCTACAACTGACATTGCACTCTACCTTAAGATGCTTAGCTCTTGTTCAATTATATGTATTGGACGTTTATCCGCATATGCCAAATCGAAACAGGCTAGAATTGCATCGAAATTGAGGAATGTTCTATGGTTTGTTAACGCATCGTTTGCATCATGCGTTATTTTATTTCTAAGTATTGTGAGTGCAGCAAAGTATTTCCTACTGCCCCTCACGCATAGGCTCATAGCGTTAAGCGCTGCCTCTCTCCAACTACCATATAAATTCATCCTACCAGTAAGTTCAGGTACGGATTTAACTACGTCTAACTATTCTTGACAGGCTATAGTATCGTCTATTGTCTGTGTTAAAAAATCAGTTGCAGTATCGGTATTGACTAATATTTGTGAGCGCAATTGCTCACTTCTTCACGTAGTGCTGCATTGCTGTCAGCAATGAGGCGATTTATTAGGTCTACGGTCAAAGCTTCACCGATAGCCATTTTGTCTAATTTTCAGTTTCTGGTCTTTTTTGTTAATTATTTTTATTTTATCCCTTCTAGGAAGAGGTGCTTTTTTATTCTGGAGGGTCTGGAGTTCAGAATCGCAGAATTAAGATTTATTATAAACCGGAGGGTCCCCCTTGCGGCGGTGAATCGCGGTTTCAATATATTTTTGTTATGGGGCTGGTCGAGCCTTTAATTACTAGTTTTAAAAAAATTTATTGGTTGGATTAATTTTTTTATAATTCTCTGGCGGGTCCCTTGGGTGGTGAATCGCAGAGAATTTTAAATTGTTATAAGCTGCAAGGTCCCCCCTAGGGTGGTGAATCGCAGCTTTTAATTATGTAATTTATCGGTTGTACAAACCGTTCGTTACAGTCTTTAGTTTTTTTGTTTTTGAATTTAGGACATTCCTTAGTATCATGATCGCCCTCACAAAAGTCGCAATATGACAGTTATTTATATTTAATACTTGGGCTATTTCCCATTTCTATTATATGTATATTCTAAATGAAGTTGATTTTAATTTTAATTTACAAATGTATTCTCTCGCTGTCTCTGTTATAATTCCCGCTAATGATGCAATTGTTGCCGCTGCTGTTGTTACCGCTGTTGATTATTTTTGTTATTTAAGTCAACATAGTTCTTTGAAATTTCTGCTGCCGCCGTTGACACCTCCGTTAATGTTATTACCACTGCTGTTGTTACCGTTGTTGAAACCCGTATGGTCTTATGGCATTCAAATCTAGAGTTCAGCAAGTAGATCCAACATAGACATAATTCAAAGGTTCCAGTCAAAACCCCTTAGACTTCTCGCTAACGCTCCGTAGCACATTAAAAATATTCATCTCCATAAGGATCCGAGAATGCCTATGGTGATTGATGAAATAAAAGGATACAGCTCAAGGTACATAACAAGATTAAATTGGCACCCTAACCCATACGCTATAAGCTTATTAGACAACAGCTATGGCATACGACGTTTGAAAAGACTATATCCTCTAGACCTGGCATTTAGATCGTAAGAACCATTTAAGTATAAAATAATACACATTGTAAAAATATTGATACACATACGTAATTCAGCTTAATAAATTCTACTTACTAAATAACCTTATATTAAGGCCAACTTGCACTTAACGAATCAATGTGAATCACATTAATCAATTACATTTACTTATTGTCTTATGACAGATTGTAAATTAAGATGAATATTAAAAAAAAAAAAATGTACGTCTCATGATTTATTGCCAGTCCATTTGGCTTAAAGAATAACTCAGAAATACCCTTAGGAGAAAGTGCTATGTAGAGCATAACTTTGAACTCAATTTTTTTTTTTTAAATTTGTAAATTCCCGGAGGCGTTATAGACATATCTTCTGTGTAATAAACATCGTTGCTCGGCATTTGTGGGCCGTTGAGTGGAAAGTAGCTCTCATCATCCAAAATGAATGATTTTCCACTCAAATTTTTGCGCATCCACCGACATTGTGATTTAACTTGACTTATCTGCACTTCGGTGTACCCTGGACAACGCTGATATTTACATAATGCTTTAATGTGAAGTCTATTTAACGTTTTGTAGATATATGGCTGTGAGCATTCGAATTTTCGTGCGGCTTCGGTTTGACTTATGCAATCCTTTTCGTTGAACACTGTTTTCAGCTTCCAAATGCTTTGAGGCGTCATAATAGTCAGCTTTCTTCCAGAACCCGGTTGCCTTTCTATTTTTAGAGTACTTAACATTGAGTATATTGTCCCTTTAGAGACGCCTTTCGCCATAAAATGCCCACACGTAAACTTTTTCCCGGCGGTTTCATGTTTTTTATTAAAATATACAACGCGGTCGCGGAGATGTTGCTGCTTAGAAGCCATTTTAAGCACTAATTGAATTTGTAAGCTGTTACAATTTTCCAGTCAAAAAGATGAGGCAATCAGTTCACTAATTGCGTAGTAAGCATTTGGAAATTAAAAATAACAAAATTTGCAGGCCATTAAAATTAGTGCAGATTTTTAGTTATAACCCGTTATATACGTACTACTGCTGTCCACGGCGAGAGCACGGCTCAACAGCTGAATTTTCAACACTTATATATAAAAATTTCAGGACACATTGCTCAAATATGTACCTTTGACATGTCGTATCATATTTTTCAAATATATGATTATTTTTATTAAAAAAAAGTGTAAATACATTCTTTTGTACCTCTGAAACCCACCTAACCCCTTAATAAGAACAAACCTATCGCACTACATAGCACAGAAAAGAGTGTGACTGCGGAATTTTATACTGAAAAGGAGTATGGAAGGACTAAGTTCGGGTGAAATCGAAATTGTATACTCTTGCAGCTTGCACGAATCAAAATTTAGGAAATACCTTACGGTACCGGAGTCAACTCTGTAGCAACATGTTGCAAAAGTGTACAATTCACACACATAATTGTACGAGTATGTGTTGGCATTTCATATGAATGATAATAAATTTGGGGCACAATTTGTTAGGAAAGCTACGTGAACAGAATTTAAATAATATTTAATACATGTTATTGTTGTTATTTTTTCGATTTTGTTGCAATAACAGTTTGTTATTTAGGTTGAGCGGAAAGATTTTAACTTGGTTGACTACCTGCCAAATTTGCTTTCCCTTACGACCAATTGAGTATATTTGGTTGAATGGTGCTGCTTGAATTGAAGAAAAACTAGTTTGTGTGGAATTTTCAGTAGTGTTGTATAAGCGAAAAAAGTTAGAGGGGAGTTGGCGTTATTTGACAGAGTTTTAACATTTTTTTCTTTAGCTATTTGAAATACGTGTCTAAAAAGTGAAGGCACACAACTATTAGAGCATTTAGAACGGTTATCCTCATATTGGTGAAATCAGCATATTAAGTTATTCTACTAGCATGGATAAAATTACATATAATTAATATTTTTCTTTAATTTCTACTGAAATTTGATAGAAGTATATATACATTTACTTAAAAAAAATTAAATTAATGCATATATAGTGTTCTTTTTTTGCGAAACTTTACCCAAATTTAAGTGTACTCAAATGTAAGTATATTTTTTTTACCATATGTGTATGTAAAACCCTTTCGCTCGTGCGCAGTTAAAGTAAGTTTAAGCACATGAAGTAAGTTTTAATGCATTTCAGAAACACGCAACTGAAAATTATAGGCGAGATATAATGAACTTCAGATTATTTAAACATGTTGGCAGTGAGAAGAATTTTGAGCTTAAAAATGGGCTCGTAAAATACGATTAAAATGCTAACTGTAAACGTTTTTTTTTTTAATTGCAGATGCAAGTAAATTTGGCTATTTCAAGTTCTTGGTAAGCTTTTGTGGTTTTTGGTGTAGTCTATTATGTATATCTACGGGTCTAACATTTGGTTTTGAATTTTAATAGTTTTAAAACTGACTAGTAAATTTTTTATAATACCTTAAAGCAAAATTTCGCTTTGAAAATCCCTGGATCGAAAAGGGTTTTTAGACCCATAGTTTCCTCTAGGCGTGTTAGTTATATGTGATCTAGAGCAAGTTCTTACCAGATTTTATTTATTCTAAGCACAATTTTTATTTACATAATGCAAATTGTGTGTGCGGTCAAAGTGTACGGTCAACATTTGGGTGTGCTCCTTGGATTACCTTAATTAACGCGTAATCCAGGCTGTGAAAATTTGCAGGCAGATTTGCCTGAGTTCCTCGACATCGTTGACATCACGGGGTACATTAACTATCTGCATTAAAGTTTGGAAACCATAAATAATTCGACACAAAATCACAAAATCACAAAAATTTAAAACAATAAAAAATAATAATAACAAAATAAAAAGCACTCAACCAGTTCCCGCGCTACGAAGTAGTTATCAGCTGTTCCTGTCACACGGCAAACCAGTTGTCTACGCAGAGTTGTAGGTGGCCAGGGACACTACATTATCTGCACAGTCGGTAAAGCAGTGGATAAGGCATTTTATATCACGTAACGTAACCGCATTTCCATTAGATCGTAATGGACATACAAACCCCGCCTCCTGGTGGGGGATCACCACGTAACCAATTAGGTATGTTGCTCGAACGCATCAAAAAAATAGAAGCATTGAACAATGAGCTAAAAAATGAAAATGCGACACTTAAAATCCAAAATGAAAATTTAAGAAAATCGATAATCAAATATACCAATAAAACGCCTTCTTCTTCACCAAAATCGACTTTTGTAGCCGAAACAGACGAAGAAGAGCTTGAAAATGAAACAAATTGGTTATTAAAAAAAAAAAAAAAGTAGGGAGACTAAGAAACGCAAAGCGAATTCTTCCCCGGAAGTAACGCTGAAGTCTCCGAGTCCGGATATTACAACAAAAGATAAAAAAGATATAATATCAGAAAATTTTAATCAACCCTTAATGCGTTCTTTGATAAACGCAGAAGTTAAAAATTCTTACACACTTAAGCTCATTGGCCAAAGTTCATGTAAAATAAACCTTTCTGACAGTTCAGATTATAGAATACTTACAAGTAAATTAAACAAATCGCAAATTTCCTGGTACTCGTACGAGGACAAGCAATCGCGGGATATACGCGTAATGGTTAAAGACCTTCATCACTATGTGAGCCGGAAAGCTTTGTCTCAGATCTTCAAAGGCAGGGATTTAAAGTTACAAAAGTCATAAATAAACTTCAATACAAAACAAAAAATCCATTAAATATGTTTATCGTATGCTTCGAATCCACAGAGAACATAAAGAAAATTTATGAAATCAAACATTTTTTAAACTCTGTCGTCAAACTCGAACCCATTAAGCCATCGAATCTGGTACCGCAGTGTAAGTCCTGTCAGGCATTCGGTCACACCAGAAATTACTGTTGTAAACCACCAAGGTGTGTGAAGTGCGCCGGAAATCATACAACTCTTAGTTGCACAAAACCTGTCGAACTACCGCCAAAATGTTGCAACTGCAATCAGAATCACCCTGCAAACTATAGGGGATGTGAAGTGGCAAAAGAACTTCAAAAAATTAAAAACGCGACCGAGAAAAATAAAGAGCATCAACAACCAAAACGCTTAAGTGCAACTGCTTCTACTGCTCCTCAGCAGGAAGTTACTAATGTAAGTCAGCAATCTGGAAAACCCTCATTTGCCAGCATAACCAAAGGTCAAATTCAACAACACACGTCTACAAACGATACAAATTCGAATTCCATTAGTGATATTACCTATAATTTCTCGATAATTCTCGACAAGCTTAATAAGCTAGAAGAGCAAGGTAAACTTACCCACGAACGACTAACTAAACTAGAGCGACAGCAAAGTGCAAGTAAAGCGCAAAAATGAAACCGATAAAAATAATGATATGGAATGCAAATGGCTTGTTCAAACGAAGAAAAGAATTAGAGGCATTACTCCATATAGAAAGAATTGATATTTGTCTTATATCAGAAACCCATTTTACTAATGAAACATTCGTTAAATTCAAAAACTACAAGACATATTGCTCAAACCACCCAAATAACAATGCGAGAGGGGGTAGTGCCATAATTGTCAGAGACAATATTCCCCACTACGAAGAAATTAATATAAGTGTCCCAGAATTCCAAACCACGACCATATCGGTCGAATCTAGTTTCGGAAGAATAAGTATTTCCGCGATATATAGCCCACCTAGACACAATATCAAAATGGACTTGTACAAGGAACTTATACTAAAACACCATGGAAAATTCATCATGGGTGGTGACTTTAACGCAAAGCACTCCCAATGGGGTTCAAGAGTTACGACACCGAAGGGAAGAGAGCTATTTAAAGCTGCTATGGCTACTGGATGCGATTTTATGTCTACTGGCAAGCCGACTTACTGGCCTTCCGACACACGAAAACTACCTGACCTGATCGACTTTTTCATCACTCGACAAATATCTAAGAAATTCATTACCATGGAAAATGGCTTGGACTTAAATTCGGACCACTCGCCAGTATACCTAATCTTTAAAAGGCCATCTACAAGAAATCGACATACCACCTTATCTCTCTAATAGACATACGGACTGGGAGTACTTCAAAGTTATGCTCGACAAAAATATTGATTGTAAAGTAAATATAACCACTAAAGATATATAAGAAGATGAAGTTCATACATTTTCGAAAAATATTCAAGAATCGGCTTGGAAAAGTACTCCTGTTCCCCAAACAAAAAAATTTTTTTACTAAATATCCTTCCGATATTTTGGAACTCATAAAGAAAAAGAGAAAACTACGTAAAAAATGGCAAATCACGCGTTTTCCTCAGTATAAAACAGAACTAAACAATTTAACTAAGATTCTCAGCTCTAAAATAAAGTTATTTACAAATCAAAATATTTATAATTATATTGAAAAATTAACGCCAAACAAACATACGGATTATTCCCTTTGGAAAGCTATAAAAAATGATAGGAAACCAATATTGTCGAATGCACCCGTCAGAAAGCGACGAAGAAATAGCGAAAGTTTTCTCAGAGAAGCTAACTAAAACATTTAGTCCTTTTGCGTTCAATGGTACTCTACCACAGCTGGAAGAATCGCAATACGTGAGTGAAATCCAACCAACAACAAATAAAGAAGTTGAAAATATTATTAAAAGTAGATTTAAACCAAAAAAGGCTCCCGGCTTCGACTTGGTTACTGCTGATATACTAAAAAACCTAACACGAAAAGCAATAGCAAAGCTTACGGTGATAATAAACGCTTGCTTAAATCTCAGATACGTCCCACTGTCATGGAAAGTATCTGAAATTATTATGGTACAAAAACCTGGCAAAAGTGCACATGAAGCCTCGTCATATCGTCCAATTTCACTGTTGCCTATTTTATCCAAACTACTTGAAGCTGTAATCATAAGAACGTAATTGAAGAAAAGGAACTTATACCCATTCATCAATTTGGATTTAGATCTCAACATTCCACAATCGATCAAGTTCATCGAATAACGAGCATAATTGAAGATGCGATGGAAAAAAGCACAATTGCACAGCTGTTTTTCTTGACGTATCGCAGGCGTTCGATAGAGTATGGCACCATGGCTTACTTCATAAATTAAGACTTCACTTTCCTCAGTATCTAACCGAACTAATTGACTCTTACCTGAGCAACCGTTACTTCAGAATCAAGCAGGGTCAAGCATATACTACGTTACAGCCGATAAAAACAGGTGTACCCCAAGGAAGTGTCCTGGGACCAATGTTATATATTTTGTTTACTAGCGACATGCCTACGCCGCCAAACTGCGCAATCGCCACATTTGCAGATGATACCTGCATCATTACGACCGGCAAAAATGTAGTTGAGTCATCGCACAGAATGCAATCTTCACTAAATCAAATCGTAGAATGGACACAGAAATGGTACATTAATTTAAACGAGTTGAAGTCTATCCATGTAAACTTCACTAACAAAAGTGCTACATACATCCCATTACATATTGGAAACGAAGTAATCCCGTATTCCACCTCGGTGAAATATCTTGGTATGACGTTGGATGCAAAGTTGAATTGGAGGGAGCATATACAAAAAATAGTTTCGGAACTAAAACTAAAATACCACAAAATAAACTGGTTAATCGGCAAGAAATCACCCTTAACAACATCAAATAAACTCCTAGTCTACAACCAAACTTTGAAACCTATTTGGACATATGGAATTCAACTATGGGGATGCGCTGCCCCGTTATATAGGGTGATTTTTTAAGAGCTTGATAACTTTTTTTAAAAAAAAACGCATAAAATTTGCAAAATCTCATCGGTTCTTTATTTGAAACGTTAGATTGGTTCATGACATTTACTTTTTGAAGATAATTTCATTTAAATGTTGACCGCGGCTGCGTCTTAGGTGGTCCATTCGGAAAGTCCAATTTTGGGCAACTTTTTCGAGCATTTCGGCCGGAATAGCCCGAATTTCTTCGGAAATGTTGTCTTCCAAAGCTGGAATAGTTGCTGGCTTATTTCTGTAGACTTTAGACTTGACGTAGCCCCACAAAAAATAGTCTAAAGGCGTTAAATCGCATGATCTTGGTGGCCAACTTACGGGTCCATTTCTTGAGATGAATTGTTGTCCGAAGTTTTCCCTCAAAATGGCAATAGAATCGCGAGCTGTGTGGCATGTAGCGCCATCTTGTTGAAACCACATGTCAACCAAGTTCAGTTCTTCCATTTTTGGCAACAAAAAGTTTGTTAGCATCGAACGATAGCGATCGCCATTCACCGTAACGTTGCGTCCAACAGCATCTTTGAAAAAATACGGTCCAATGATTCCACCAGCGTACAAACCACACCAAACAGTGCATTTTTCGGGATGCATGGGCAGTTCTTGAACGGCTTCTGGTTGCTCTTCACCCCAAATGCGGCAATTTTGCTTATTTACGTAGCCATTCAACCAGAAATGAGCCTCATCGCTGAACAAAATTTGTCGATAAAAAAGCGGATTTTCTGCCAACTTTTCTAGGGCCCATTCACTGAAAATTCGACGTTGTGGCAGATCGTTCGGCTTCAGTTCTTGCACGAGCTGTATTTTATACGGTTTTACACCAAGATCTTTGCGTAAAATCTTCCATGTGGTCGAATAACACAAACCCAATTGCTGCGAACGGCGACGAATCGACATTTCACGGTCTTCAGCCACACTCTCAGAAACAGACGCAATATTCTCTTCTGTACGCACTGTACGCATTCGTGTGGTTGGTTTAATGTCCAATAAAGTAAACTGAGTGCGAAACTTGGTCACAATCGCATTAATTGTTTGCTCAC
The DNA here is from genome assembly GCA_027475135.1 of Bactrocera correcta. Classification (NCBI taxonomy): domain Eukaryota; kingdom Metazoa; phylum Arthropoda; class Insecta; order Diptera; family Tephritidae; genus Bactrocera; species Bactrocera correcta. The sequence continues at coordinate 7,961 of JAPZAG010002351.1, read as the reverse complement.
TTGGTCGATTATGTAGACCATAAATCGGACGTAAAGCGCGAAACACATTTCGAACCGAACACTGATTTTGGTAATAAAATTCAATGATTTGCAAGCGTTGCTCGTTAGTAAGTCTATTCATGATGAAATGTCAAAGCATACTGAGCATCTTTCTCTTTGACACCATGTCTGAAATCCCACGTAATCTGTCAAATACTAATGCATGAAAATCCTAACCTCAAAAAAATCACCCGTTACATCGAAGCGGTTCAAAGATTCCAAAACAAAGTTCTGCGAAAAATGGTAAATGCGCCGTGGTACATACGAAATTCGGATCTGCACCGTGATCTTCATTTAAAAATGGTTCGGGAAGTCATTCGCGAAACAGAATCGAAACATGCAGAAAGGTTACAAAATCATATAAACAGTGAAGCCCGAAAACTAGGAGAGGCTAGAAATAGCAGGCGCAGACTGAAAAGAACAACGTTTCATGATCTATTACCAATCTGAGAAAGTAACAAATATCATTATATTTAGTTATAAAATTTAGTTTAAAAAAGGAAAGCTTACTATTACAGCTTTTATTGTTTTGTTCATACATTGCGAAAAATATTGCTTGTTAGTTTAAATTTATTACTAGTTGCAATTTCAATGAAATGTAAACCCCTCATTTATTACGTTTCAATAAAAAAAAAAAAAATAAAAAAAAATAATGCAAATATAATAACGGACAACTGTATAAATCTGTGGATAGACGCCAATGTGCCTAACAATATGCGTCGAAATATTTTATTTGCCCATCTACTAAATAGATTTTTCCAATCGCATTTTCGTTTTACTGCTGAGAAAGCAGCAAAAGTTCCACAATGCACAGAATACATCAATAAAGGCGTGACAATGCGTAGCTGTTAAAAATTATAAAGAGTTACAACAAAATGCATGCTAGAAATAATATTTGTGACAACCAGCCAGAACACGAAATCAAAGTAAAAGGATGTGTATATTTTTGTTGCTTATTTCCACGGTTTTGCTCGCAATAAAAACACCTTAGAAGGGAAAAAGCCGTATTTCGCCATCGAGCCAAAAACATTTTTTTTTAATTGTATTTCCTATCCAGTAAATAGTAAAGAATTATTTTATACCTAAATTGTAGTAGGGTGAGTGGAACAGATGAGACAAAACCCATTTCACACTCCTTGAAGTATTCTCTTTTCCACATTTAAGTATTCAGAAATATTTTATTGATATTGGTTTGACCAGATAAAAATATCTTTCGTTTGTTTGTGTTATGTACCGTCACTTAGAAAATCACGCCTATGTAAAATTGCCAACAAATTTTTGCATTTGTTTATTTGGCAAAATCAGTTGCCTCAAAAATAAAAAAGAGGGTTCCGCTTCCATGCAGTTGACTTTTTATTTACCTACAAGTAGTGTATAAAAACAATAATTAAAATAGTATATTGATTGTCTAAGTAACATAACTCTAGTACTTATCTCAGTTCTTTGCAATTTTGGTTCTTGGGTAGTGTTATACGTATTGCTTATAGAGCTTAACATAAAAAATACTTTCATACTTTACTAGGTATGTACCTAACATACTCTTCTTCTTTACTGGCGTAGATACCGCTTACGCGATTATATCCGAGTTAACAACAGCGTGCCAGTAGTTTCATCTTTTCGCTACGTGGTGCCAAATGGATATTCTAAGCGAAGCCAGGTCCTTCTCCACATGATCCTTCAAACAGAGCGGAGGCCTTCCCCTTCCTCCTCTTCCCACCGCCGGTACCGTCGAATACTTTCAGAGCTGGAGTGTTTACTTCCTTTTGGACAACATGACCTAGCCAACGTAGCAGTTTCATTTTAATTCGCTGAACTATGCCAATGTCGTCGTATATCTCATACAGCTCATCGTTCCATCAAATGCGATATTCGCCGTGGCAACGCGCAAAGGACCATACATCTTCTGCAGAACCTTTCTCCCGAAAACTAGCAACGTTGACTCATAGTGTTTGTCATCGTACAAGCCTCTGCACCATATAGCAGGACGGGAATAATGAGTGACTTACAGAGTTTGGTTTTTATTCGTCGAGAGAAGACTTTACTTCTCAATTGCCTACTCAGTTCGAAGAAGCACCTGTTGGCAAGAGTTATCCTGCATTGGATTTCCAGGCTAACATTGTTGGTGGTGTTTACACTGGTCCTAAATAGACGAAATTATTTACAACTTCAAAGTTATGACTGTCAACAGTCACGTGAAAGCCAAGTCGCGCGTGCGCCTACTGTTTGTTTGATGACAGGAGATATTTCATTAAACAAAATCATCGTCATACGGCTGCAGCTGTACACTCTTATAAAAGATTGTACCTTCTCTGTTTAGTTCTGCAGCTGGAATTATTTTCTCCAAGAGCAGATAGAAGAAGTCCACGATAGGGATTCGCCTGGTCTAAAACCTTGTTTGATATCGAACGGGTCGGAGAGGTCCTTCCGATCCTGATGGTTTTTTGGTCTTGCTCAACGTCAGTTTACATAGCCGTATTAGTTTTGCGGGGATTCCAAATTCAGACATCGCGTCATAATGGCAGCTGCTTTTCGTGCTGTCGAAAACGGATTTGAAATCGAAGAAGAGGTGGTGTGTGTCAATTCTTCTTTCACCAGTCTTTTCCAAAACTTAGGGCATGGTAAATATCTGGTCGGTTGTTGAGTTGCCAGGTCTAAAGCCACCCTGATAAGGTCCAATCAGTTTCTTGACGGTGGGCTTTAATCTTTCACACAATACGCTCGATAGAATCTTATACTCGATGTTGAAGAGGCTTATCTCACGGTAGTTGGCGCAGATTGTGGGGTCTCCCTTTTTGTGGATTGGGCAGTACACACTTAAATTCCAATCGTTGCCACCCAAGCCAATAATGAATATTTTGTGAATTTGTGAAGTTTACGGAGACGATGCTGTATTAGTTTGCATAGGAAAACAATGGTTCTCTCGCTTCCGCTCTGGAAACTTTGATTAACACTGATGGAATGATGTCATAGATAACTTGATCAGAATCTCTTTTCTTGCTGTCTCGCTTGTCAGCTGGCAAGGCACCCTGATCTGTTTTCTGTGCTGGCAATAAAACACAATCAGGGTGCTGTCACCCAGCAGTTAGTGAAAAAGGCGGGATGCCAGAAGGGCAGCGCTATAACTACTTGACGAAATAAGTGTAAAATGGAATTTTATTGAACTGTGCGAATATATTTTTGCAAAATAAATGTTTAAGTAAATTAATGAATGATTTTGAATTTTAGCATCGATATATGTATGCATTTTCAAAGTGTTTAATTTAGTGTTTTGTATAATTTATTATATATCCAATCTAATATTTTTCAGCAGTGTCATCATTGGCAAATGTTATAAAAAATGCGAGTTTTGACAGCTCTCTCTCGAACCAAAGAGTCTCGTATCAAGTCATCTATGATGATGTCTCTAGCGAAAAAAGGCAAAGTGGTCGACCAATGTGGTACATGTTTGTTTATTTATTTCATAGTAAAGGGTGATTTTTTAAGAGCTTGATAACTTTTTTTAAAAAAAAAACGCATAAAATTTGCAAAATCTCATCGGTTCTTTATTTGAAACGTTAGATTGGTTCATGACATTTACTTTTTGAAGATAATTTCATTTAAATGTTGACCGCGGCTGCGTCTTAGGTGGTCCATTCGGAAAGTCCAATTTTGGGCAACTTTTTCGAGCATTTCGGCCGGAATAGCCCGAATTTCTTCGGAAATGTTGTCTTCCAAAGCTGGAATAGTTGCTGGCTTATTTCTGTAGACTTTAGACTTGACGTAGCCCCACAAAAAATAGTCTAAAGGCGTTAAATCGCATGATCTTGGTGGCCAACTTACGGGTCCATTTCTTGAGATGAATTGTTGTCCGAAGTTTTCCCTCAAAATGGCAATAGAATCGCGAGCTGTGTGGCATGTAGCGCCATCTTGTTGAAACCACATGTCAACCAAGTTCAGTTCTTCCATTTTTGGCAACAAAAAGTTTGTTAGCATCGAACGATAGCGATCGCCATTCACCGTAACGTTGCGTCCAACAGCATCTTTGAAAAAATACGGTCCAATGATTCCACCAGCGTACAAACCACACCAAACAGTGCATTTTTCGGGATGCATGGGCAGTTCTTGAACGGCTTCTGGTTGCTCTTCACCCCAAATGCGGCAATTTTGCTTATTTACGTAGCCATTCAACCAGAAATGAGCCTCATCGCTGAACAAAATTTGTCGATTTGTCACATTTCGAACCGAACACTGATTTTGGTAATAAAATTCAATGATTTGCAAGCGTTGCTCGTTAGTAAGTCTATTCATGATGAAATGTCAAAGCATACTGAGCATCTTTCTCTTTGACACCATGTCTGAAATCCCACGTAATCTGTCAAATACTAATGCATGAAAATCCTAACCTCAAAAAAATCACCCGTTATAAGTATAAAAAAATAAGTTTAAGTTTGATTCGAAAGACGAAAAGACTTTTTCGACTACCTAATAAATAGACTCTACTGTCATTATTTCACTGCAATTTAATATCTTGCCTTTATTGACAGCAATAATAACTTGACGATTGGGACAATGCATAGTGAGTGATAAAACTATACCCTTCGCTTGTTTTTTCCTTCATTACTCATTTTGTATTCTTTAGTTCAAATAGTATATGTGTTTTACATAATTTATGCATTGTTGTCGCTCCAAATGTAAAAAGGATATTCAGTGAATACCTTTATTTGGAAATTAACTGAACCAGAGAACTTATATTAGAAAAGGAATTAAAATATACATATTCACACATAATTTAATATAATAAAAAAAAACAACAAATAATATTGCAGTTGGAAACATACAATGGTTAAAACTTAGATTAAAAAAGTATTAACCTTTTGAGTTATGACGCCATATATTCACATTTTAGAGTACTTTGTCATAAGTATATTGCTTCTCCGTTAATGATATAACGAAAATTTGCTTAATGATTAAGTGTCTTAAAATTTAGTGCTGGAAAATAATACGAAAACGCTAATTTGGCAACAACTACCAAAAGAAAAATAAAACAGTTGTAAAATTAACAAGCAACAAGCGTGCGACCATAAAATGACAAACGTAAATCACTTTATGGTACGAAGTAACAACAAAAAAGATTCACCAAAAGTAAACGTTGCATATATTTGGGGGCGTTGGCTTTTTGTGGTTTGCATGAATTTCAAAGAGGAGACCAGAACTGAAGTAAGAAAATACTTTGTATATAAAAGTACATAAAAATAAGAAGAGCTGAAAATTAATGATTATACTGCAGTCACCCACCAACATTAAAGAGTGACAATGGTTATAAAGATAGGTGAAAAATTCATTGTTCAGTGAATAATAGAGTTCATAGAAGTATCTATTTTACTGTCATTAAACGTATCTAAGAAATTTATTAAAAAAATAATTTAAAATTTCAACCCATTTACATTTTTTTATTTCTTGTTAGTTTTACTTGTGTATAATGCATTTACGAGGACCAATTATGATCCATTCTTTGCTATGCGATCACAAAAACCAGTGAATAATTACCAAAATGAAGAAACTTTTTATTTCATTTCTATGTATTATATGTATTAAACGTTCAACCAAACATTATACTAACATGACCGATTCCAAACAATACTTTGTGTCTTTAAATAAACATAAATTTTACCCATACAAACTTGTTATAAAGTATCTTGCTCAACAAGTAGACAAAATTCAACGCCAATTACTAAAATTTAAATGAAATATTATGATAACTATATTACAAGTGCTAGCAGGTTACTGTCAAATTGGCAGGAGGAGGAGTCTTCAAAGAATATTCTATAGGATACAAAACTTTGATAAGAAATATAATTACAACTTCGGTCGCAGATTTTTAACAGCATCTCGGAGTATACGCAGATAATACTTTTCATACTGCTGAAAAATTGGTTCTTATGAAGCCAAATGGCAGTTCAGAGAATAGAAAATAGAGTGAGGAGTCCTGACTTCCAGTCATATGCGTCATTAAACAGCAACTCTACCTATCTATCTATCCATAAATTCCTCGGATTTTGGGTTAGCAATATGCATAAATATACCTTATTGGAGAAAATAAAATTATAATTGCTTATTTATAATATTTTTACACCTTTGAACTTTTTATTCAATTTATTTTTTTACAACCCTCAATTTATATCTCTTATATTGTCTTTACTTCCAAATTATTGGTAGTACTTTGAATATACACACATAAGGGAATGAAGAAAAACATAACACTTATAATCGTTGTCCTTATAAGAAAATCGTGTATATGTACATATATGTATGAATAAAAAAAAAATGTATACACTTCTAGTACGATAATTCCTTTAAAACGTCTTTATGTGTACAAAGTAATAGTAATCTGTAAAGTAAGCACTAAAATTTAAATTTTCACAAGGAAGTATATAAAAGGTATATAATGGTATCAAAACGTGAAACAAAAGTTTAAGGTAACACAAAACGTTTGATTTCAATCAAAATATTTGTGCAAATGGAAATAAAAATCTCGCAGCCGTTCAAGTTTGTCCACATGTACATACGAATATAATAAGTATCGGTTGATCACTAAGAGCAAAAACGAAGTAGAAGTTAAACTTATAGGACTTGCCCACAAGCGTTCTTATTAATGTGCTTTCCAACGTGAAGTCGGGTAACATCTTTTCCTAGTTTTACATATCATCATATAAGAATATTCAAACATCCGATTAACTTACTCGGTATATGTATATTGGTTATGGTATGTGAGGTTAATGAAACCCAATGTTTATCTTCAGTTGTTCTCACATAATAATAAAGAAGAGTTTTGGAATAAAGAGGCTTACGTTGGATTAGATTATTGTGTCAAATGCTAAAATAAGCAATACAATTTCAATTTTCCACAATAAAGTTGGCAAAAGGTACAGAAAGCGGATTAAATAAAGTAAGTGTAGGTAAAGTACAAGTGTTAGAGTATAAAAAAGACATCAAAACGTTCGATTTTTTACAGAAAGAAAAAAACAGTACTCACCCAAATGTAGCTAGAAAAAGTACTTCAACCAAAGAAAATATATGTGTAATTCCGAGGCTTTCATAAATATGTTTGTATGTGTGTGTTCAACTCGTTGAAAGCCCCACGGAAGCAAGGTATAAAACTTGCATTGAAGCACTTGTCTTAAATTGCTTTTATTAATGCGCTCCCTAAAGTGACATTTTTTTATTTGCCACAAGTACATTTTACTCGTCTGAGTATAGCAATGTATGTACGCACATTTTATTCATGTATGTAACTTCCTATTTACCCTTCGAATTTTCTCTCCTGGGGTTTTTACTCTAAAGGCAAAAATTTATTATAATTGCATTCTACTTCATTGACAACTCCTTTTTATTCAATTAGTAGTAAAAATACTGTGAGTTTCTTGTAAGGTCAGTAACATGTTAGGTTCGCGCGAATGTAAATATTGTGCATTTACTTAATATTGACTGAGATGTGAGGCATTGTTGGAATTATATTTTACAATAATGCTTATTATTATTCGAAAGAACATTCCTCGACATTTATTTTTTGAGGATTATCTCTTTCAAGTGTTGACCGCGGTCACGTCTCAGATGATCCTTTGAGTCCAATTTTCGATAACTGGCTCGAACTTTTCTACTGGTAACTCGCGAAAGACACGCGTGCTATTTTGATCCAAAGCCTTAATCAAAGCGGGATTGTCCGCATAGACTTTAAACTTTACATATTTCCACAGGAAAAATCTAACAGTATGATGTCCCACGATCTTAGTGGCCAATCGAATAAACCCATTGAATGTTGCGATGTGTCGGAAGTGATAATAGGCTTTAATTTCCGGCGTCAAATAGTCGGTTATCATGGCGCGATAAAGGTCGCCACTGGCGGTTAAGTTCCCACCAGCATCTGAAGAAATATGAGCCGATAA
>JAPZAG010002350.1:0-18453 GCA_027475135.1 Bactrocera correcta | reverse complement strand
GTGCCATTCACTTGCTACTGGCCAGAAACGAACCTTTATGTATGGCTCAAGCTGCTCATGAGTTCCGGTCTTACACCAAGTATCCTCTGGGTATCCAAAGAATATTCGTTTGAATGCAAGCTAAAGTGAGAAGGCGAACCATCCCTCGCCAGGTTTGTGTGCTGAGTTCAGGACCCGCCGTGTAAAAAATCAAACAACATGAAAATCAAACAACAGGCTGGGATAAGTGACCCCCTTTTTGATTACTACCCCTGCAAACGTGTTAAGGATTTTGATTTGAAAGCATGAACCTGGAATGTTCGGTTCTTTAATTGGGAATGTGCCACTGCCCAGTTGGATGATGTCCTCGTTAGAATAAAGGCTGACATCACTGTCGTCCAAGAAATGTACGGGACAAGGATTGAGGCGAGTAGGTCTTAGTGGCATTTACTATTCGGAGTGGGATTCGTGGTGTGATAGAGACTCCATTGTCGAGTACTGGCATTCACCGCGGTGGATGAACGTCTAGTCGCAATCCGCAACGAAGTGAAGTTCTTCAACATTTCGCTGATTTGCGCCCACGCCACGATGGAAGAGAAGGACGATGTGATCAAACATGCCTTCTATGAACGCTTGGAGCGCAATTAGGCAAAGAAGGTATTTTGGCACAACAGTAGGTAAATTCAGCCTCCACGAGGAAACATTCCCAAATGGCTTGAAGCTGATCCAGTTCGCCAGGGCCTGAAATATGGTTATCTGCAGTACTATATTCCAGCAAAAAAAAAAAAAAATCACAAAGCTACCTCGCTGTCCCCGGATCGAAAAGCTACCAAACAAACGTTGTGATAGACGGAAGACAAGTCTCCAATGTTTTAGACGTGCGTACGCTCCGAAGCCCTAACATCGACTCGGACGCACGCAATTGCCTCTTATAGATTTGCTACTCGACTTGCACTCCTGCTCTATGAGAGCACTCATTATCAACTCGGTATAATTGTTTTCATTGGTTTTTGGAAAAGGCAAAAGAACAACTGATACGATGACGGACGGTTTAAGGTATGGTTAAGGTCTGGTAACTTGGGTTCAAAAAATCGAAATTTTTTTACTCAATTTGAAAGTACAATGTCTTGAGAATATACTGTGAACTGTGAAAATTTCGGACAGAAATTCGTAATATTTTGGGAGTTATAACGAGTTTCCTAGAGCGCCTCGGAGTCCTCTCTCTCGGAGTTGTTGAACTTTAAACGCGTTTTTCTCAAAACATTGTTTTTTTCGTCGACCCGGGTCCTAACTTTTTTTCTACTGAACCGGTTGCTTTCAAATTTTAACAGGCTATTCTACACACTTATAGTTCTTGTCGAAACTAACAAGAATATTTTTCATCCTAACTTTTTATTTTACAACCCTTTCTTTGGTAAAATAAAAGGACTTATTTTTCAAATTCCTCCATTTTGTTATTTATCTTTGAAATCTAACTTCAGTAGTTCCGACCAGAATTATATGTCTACAAATTAAGAATAAACAAGAATATTTGATTTCAGATAACATCAAGAGCCAAAATCACCCGGGCCACCCACGCGCATTTTTTTTGAGGTTCCAACTTCGAGTCACAATAATAATAAAAATAAAGTATTACATTTTTTCAAATAATTTTTTTTTTGTATTTTCAATATGTAAATAAAAACACCCTAAATATTCAAGATAATTAATTTTTATTTTCCTATAAAAAATTACCCTCCAAACACCTACTTAATTACCTACCTTAAAGACCGGAGCATACTCTTTTATAACCCCAAAAGGTGATGTAGTGAGTTTTGCCTAAAGCATACTAAAATTACGGAGATGATGAACCCAGTTCTCCATTATTGAATTCCACGTGTTAATTTTGCACGTATCTATCCCGAAGATAGCGAGAATAGGATTGACGAATCGAACACATTGCTTTTTGCTTCATTCTAACTTTTGGCGAATCGAAGACATTACTTTTGGCTTGACTTTATGAATGAAATTATTCTCAGTGGTCATTAAAGGGTTAAAAAGTGTTCGACAAAACTATTTGTTGCAAAATTTTGAATTAAAGTTGTGGAATATTTAAGGCAATAAGCCTAAAAAATTAAGTACTTGAAATATATAAAATATATTTATTTTATTTTTCTTAAACTCATAGAAAAAAGTTCTTTATTATTATTTTTTTTTTTAACTAAAAAAATTTTGTATGTAGTGCAGAAAATTTGCGTTTCACAGCACGTCCATTTAGTACACAAAACAAATAAATTTATAGAAAAATTCTTAGCTGTCACATTAATGTGCATATAATATGCAACGCTGAATAATTTTTGCGTAAGCGCAACATTTTTAATTGCCTCTTAACATTGCAATCGACACAATTTGTGCACTTGGCTTTGCCGATTTGTTGTTTTCAGCGCTGCACTTTTGTGGTCAATACTGTCATCTTTGTCATTTTCGCCAACATCGGCATCATTAGTGGACATTTCGAGTTCATCATCAGCGGCTGTTGCGCTTGTTGGCTAATATGTCAAGCGTGCTACTTGCAGCAGCAGCAGCAGCAGCAGTGGCAGCGGCGACCGCGGCGGTGGCGAAGAAAAATAGCCAAACAATTTCAAGCTGCCATATTTGCGGCCGCCGCTCGAGTGATATATTATACAAGTCATTATAACGAGAAACGAATTTGGTACAAGCCAAGTACAACGCTTTTTCGTGGCTAAACACATCTTCATATGTACATATATTTATATGGTTTATTATAAATTTATATATATGTATGTGTAATATAGATAAATAATTGGCACTTGCGACGTGTCGCGGCCGTGTTTGCGTCAAAAGAATTTTAATTTGTTCGTCTTGTGATGATTCGCACAACATTGTTGGGGCAAGTTTTTGGGAAGAGAGGTCAATGCGAGCGATTTTATGGACGCACCATCTTTTTGTTATGTGTTGCAACATCAGTGGCGGGCAAATAAAAACCAAAAAACTGCGAAATTGCATATTTGCAATATTTTGCTATTTTTTTCTGCTTCAACATTGTGATTTTCCAACTTTTAATTGGCTACCAAGCGTGCATCATACGCACAACAACAACCACAACAATGCAGCACAACAACGCCGATGATGCGCCAACGCTGCCGCTTTGAAGCGCTCTCGCTGTAACCTCGTTGTTTAACAAGCCGCCAAGCAAAGTGATTTCATTTATATAGGCACTGCTGGGCCTAGGCATGCCACAATAAGTGTTGTGCATTTGTTGCACGCAACTGTCACAACGCTGCCGGCTATTTGCGTTGACTCTTGATGCTTGGCGCAACAAAGTCGAGCAGACACGGCAAAATCGCAAGTACAATGGCGATGATTTTGGTCGCTTTTTGTGTTGGCACATTGTCCCCAGCGTGCGAGCGCGTCGTCGTGTGTTAGGTGCTTTTTTGGCGAGCAGATGCTACGGCGCTGGCAACAATAGCAAGCTTGAACGCCATTTGCTAAATAAATCGCCTCAAAATTGCAGCAAAAACAAAAAAAAAAAAAAAATGCCAAAACCAAATCTACAAAATCGATATGAAACAAAAGACTTAAGCAACGAACTTTGCTCGCTTTGGCCCGATCACCTGTCCAAAGCGTGACGAGCGCGCTCAGGTACTTAACATCAATGCACATCCACTGCTCGTTAATGTTCGTCTTGTCGTCTCTTAACATTATTATTATTGTTGTTGTTTGTTGTTGGCCGCACCGCTGTTGTTGCCGTTGTTCTTGCGCAATTAGTCTTGTAAATTTTCATTATTCGTCTTGCGCTTGTTGTTGGTGTAGTTGTTTTTGGTTCGCTATTATTTTGCTATTATTGTCGCTCTTTCTGCTCTTAGTTAGACAGTTTACGACCGCTTTAGTTAGTAAATACTTTGCTTGTTTTCGTAATGTTTATTGCATATTTTATGACTTTGAAATGTTCGTTTCTCACCGTTTTCCCTGCACTATTTCTGGCCTTTTTTATACTTGTTTTTTGGTTTGATCATACAAGTGAAATGCTGACTAAGTAGCGTTTTGTGTTCTTTTGTTAAGGAAAAACAATTTATAGGTTCATTGGCTTGTCAACAAGGGCAATTTTCACAAAAAAAAAAGTTGTTCCAATCCGCGAAAAACAAAACGAAAATTGTAAGTACTGAAACTATTTTCATAATGATCGATTGAAATTTGCGAGTGAACAAAACTTAGCTGAGAACGATTTTTCTATTATTTAATGAAATACTTTTGTTGAAGAAGTCCGTATTCGTCGTAGCAAAACCTTAAATTAAAAAAAGGTAAAAAAGTCTTATTTCGTTTATGGTGGATAAATTGGAGCAAGAACAATCACAATATGTCAGCTTTCTTATTTTGAAGGCAATCACCGAAGCTACTTTTGTTTACATAAGGGTCAAATAAGTCCTTTGTTTACTTTTTATGACTTTCAAGTTTAGCCAAGTTTACAAACATTGTTTACATTTAGCCAATTCAACTACTTTTGTTTACATTTTGGGGTTTATGACACCTTTGTTTACATTTTATGAGGTCAGTGACCGTTTTGTTTCTGTTTAGCTAAGTCCACAACCATTTTTGCACTACCCAAGTCAACAACCATTGTTTACATTTGGGGTCTATGACCCTGTTGTTCAAATTTTAAGATGTCAAAGACCCTATTGTTTAAATTTAAGGGGGTATTCTACTCTAGAAATCAAATTTTGGGCAGGTTTTTGGATTTTTATTAAAAAACAAAAAAACAAAAATATTTTTACTCTCCATTTTTTTATGGTGTTTTTATTGATTTAAGATATCAGAAAATACAGAATACAGAAAAAAAAACTTTACAAAAAAATATTAGATATTAAAATAATTAGAGGGGGGAGAGACAGGTGTAAAAAAATGGCGCATCCTGGTCACATTGATCCTGACTCTACTAGTGGTCTGAAAAAAAAAATCAAAAGAAATTCTTAATCAGTAAGGATGCTGTTATAGTCCGAGAACACGAAAAAATTTTTTTTTGGAAAAATGGCGACTGCCTGAAAATCAAAATCATTTTTTACGCTTTTTTTTGAAATTCCTGACTTTTTTTAAATATTAAAGACAAAAATTTTGACACGATGCTGGTAGGAACGATAAAGGATTATATAAAGAAGTTTCACACAAAATTTCAAGTAAATCGGTTGTGTGAGATAATGTCGGTACCGTGTGGAAAAAAGTAGTTTCGAGAAAAACGCGTTTAAAGTTTAGGATACAATTCTAGTGAACACGAACGCAACCTCAAAAAATCGGCTGTATCTCCGAAAATAAGTCGATTTTGAAAAATCCTTCCAAGGTCATATTTTTGAAAGTCTAAACTTTAAGTATAAGAAAAAAAAATCGAATTTTTCAAAATTCTAGAGTAGAATACCCCCTTAATGAAGTCAATGACCTTCTTGTTCACATTTAGCCAAGACCACAACCATTGTTTACATTAAGTTAAGTTTACAACTTTTGTTCTTATTTTGCCAGATCAACCAACTCTATTGAAATTTTACAATATTTATGTAACACGTTTTACTTTTTAAATAGTTTGTGAAGTCATATGTTTACTATGGATCTTTTTTGAAGGCTCATATGTTCTGCTAATTGGTTCTACTTTATAATAGTTGATTTATAAATGTAGTCAGTTTTGGTATGGCATCGTTAGACTATGAACTTATCTCAACAATAACGCATTCTGTTGATTCTTTTAACATTGTAGCTGACAAAATTTTCCCCATAAATATGAGAGCCGTTGGAACCATAAACTACCATATAGGTATATAGAACATATCCGAGTATCATATGCACCGCCTGGATTGTGAAAACTCTCACATGTTTTAAGAATACTTTTTTTTTCTAAAAGCAGTGCCACCTATCAAAATAGAGATCGCTATCCAAAATCCTTAAAAGCTCGTCCAAGAGCTCAAGTTTTTTGCTGCCCAATATCTCGTCGGCAAGTTTACATGCGCCGGCAAATTTACACCGATCACCTGCGTGGTGTTTCATTATTCAATTAAAATGTGCAAATAAATGAATATTTCTTCGCAACTCATTACATTCCGTTTCATTTCAATTCATATTTGTATGACAGCAGCGCAGCGTGTGAGCAACACTAGTAATTTTTTATAGACGCCACATGCATGCCTGAGAAGGCAGGTCCTTCGGGCTAGAAATAACAACAACAATAGCAATAATCATTTAAGTTGGCCGATGAAAAATGAGGCAGGAAAATCGTAAAACCGATGATTATCATAGTGAAAAACTAACAAACGTTGGCAACATCGAAAAAAACAGCAATAACACAAATACGATGAGTACTTTAAGACTTATCTGAATGCTTGTATGCTTATGTACTTATGCGCTTAAGTGTGGACGTATGCATTTTGAGCAACCTACACGGTATGACAACGACAACAACACAAGTATTTAAGCGCATTGTGTAAATATGCTTTAGTGGCAGATTCAAGAGGTGTTTACAAGCGTCTTCGCGCATGCATCGTTGTGTCTGCTGGGTGAGTTGCAAAGACAAAGATGCGTGGCAGCCACATTTCACGCATTTAACGATGAGTTGTTTATTTGTTATACACGCACTGGCAGCCAGCCGGCCAGCAACAGGGAGCTCAGTACGAAAAAAAAATTCAAAAACAACCACAAATATGTTATGTCCGTACGTATAATGTATAATGTTGACAGGTGGTAATAATTCGCACGCACATTTGCCACAAGTACTTACTATCAGCCAGTGAGCTGTCGCTACCCTGTACGAAATACAACTCATATTCGTAAAACAGTAAGAAAATCATAAAGGTCAGTTTGTGTGACCGCTGTAAGCTATAGTTCTCCGATTCGAACATTATTTTCAGAGATTGCAGGGTTGCCATGAACAATCATCTGTGCCAAAGTTAGTAAATAGAGATTCAATATTTGTTCGGGCATTTTAGTATTTTCCGACAATAGGACAGCTTTTGGAAAACAAAAGGTTGTGCGCAAAAGATAAAACAAAAGACTAATGACTAATGACTAATACAACAAAATGTAAATAAGGGTTGTTAACTTGGCTAAATGTAAAATAAGATTGTCGACTCGGCTAAAGGTAGTTGACTTGGCTAAATGTAAGCAAAAGGATTATTAACCGCATGAAAGTTAAACAAAAGTATTATGGACTCCATGATATGAGAAGAAAGGGGCATTGACCTAGAAAATGTAAACGAAGGGGTAATTTGAAAAGGTCAAGGGTTGTTGAGTTGGCTAAATGTAAACAAATGCTATTAACTTGGCTGAAGGTAAACATAAAATTAGACAGAGACGATTCAGCTAGCCACGAAGACAATTTATAAATATATGTTATTGAGTATTCTACAATTCCTCCACGGTCTTACCAACTTAGTGTTCTACGTATAAAAAGATGGGGAAATGTCTAATGACGAATACGAGTATAAACCAAAATCCTTACTCCAGTCTTGAAAAAAAACAAATAGAGGAAAGTTGAATAACACCCTTTGAAAAGCTCAGTCAAAGTCTATTATCGAACGAAACCTCGTGCTTTCGTAGAACAAGAGGCTTAAGTCACAATTGCGATTCGGAAAAATGATAAACGATTTCGTGTACGGAGATTAATATACTTGGATTTCATGAGTCTAAGCCTCAAGTTAAGCTCAACATCCAGCAGTTATATGCTGAGGTCTACGTCATTGCATTATATTTCCTACTGGGTCATTATGCATACGCATGAATTGCTGGGACGGCAAATTTTTACTATCACTTATATAGCAATTTCAATTGCTTTGTAAAGTTGCAATATTATGAGTTTGAATGCAGCTGCTGAGAAATGAGGTTTCTGCCTGTGAAACAGATGAGAAATTGCTAATTAAAAAGAAAGGCGAATAAATTAAGAGCATAGTAAAGTGTTTAATATCGCTGATAAGGAAATTATATGAGTTTGAGTTGCATGAAACACAAAACAAGTGGATATCTTTAATGACAAACGTATTATTTAAATATTGGATTTGATTTTTCCGAACATTTGACGAAAAAAAACTAAATGTCGATACCCTTTCAGCCTACCTCTCAACTAATTTAGATTTTAGCAGGATACTAGATTGGCTTAAAAAACAATCAGAATATTGATTCAATCTGAAAAATTTGTTAGAAAATTATGGCGCTTGGATACAAGTCTATGACAAATTTTATGAAGATATCTTGTCAAATAAAAAAAGGTACAAATATATGAAAAATGAGGAGAAACTTGACTTAATTTTTTTCTTCCCAGAAGTGAAAGTTAGAATGCAGCACATACGAATGCTTGTTGTTGCATCAAAGTGTTTCCAAAAACCATCTCTTTCTATAGTTGCCTTTGGCTCACAGTAAATACTGCTCAATAGACTCTAAAAAATCATTTTAATAAAAATTCCAACACTCTTAATAATCAGTTCACTGTTTCAGCAAAGTTGTGCAACCTCCAGTATGTCATTGTCCGCCCTTTATGCTGCACCGTTAGAGGGTCGTAAAAAATCTCTAAGCTATAAAAGCGTTACACCAGTCTTTATCTCACATAAAGTGGGCAGAACACTGTCGGTCTTGTTTGTAACAATTCTCTGCACATAACGATTTTTTATGTGCCTTATTGGCTTCGAAAGATTCTCTTGTAATCGCACAACGCCGCCAAGTTGTTGGCTTCGCGATGTTACGGGCCATGCAAATCGACCAATTCGTATTGGCCGCTAATCTTCTCCGTAGACAATGTGTTGAGCTCACGAAAAAAAACACTTGTTGCAAATTTGCTTGAAAAATTTCCAAAAACAGCGCTGATTTGGTGAAACGAACAAAGAGTCGGTGTAGAAAAATTTTAAAAGCACGAAATTTTGCATAAGCGGCGTGTTTGGCATGGTTAGATGTGGCCGCGGTTGTAGACCATATGTGCTTATGGCAGATACGAGTATAAGAGGCATGTAGAAGAATTTACTCTTCTGTCAAATGTTCAGGAATGTGAGATTCATTTATACTGGGTGCTTCAATTATATTAAACAATTAAAATTGTAGCTTTGTTATTTAAATTATATAATTAACAGTTACTTAAGGCAGCTGTTTGTGTTCACACGAAAACACAAATTTCCTCTATAGGGGTTTCCTTTAATTTTGGACACAAATTTCTGCTTTTAGGTAAAAATTAAATACTTTCTTCTCTCGTTATAAATAGTCGATTCTGATTTTAAAGGAACGTGAATATTCCTTTATAAAATTGCGATTTGTTCGTCCAAAATTTTGTTTTCGGTGAATACAGTACCTTATTTGAGGAACTCTGCGGAGTTTGCAAATATTTTTAGACATATATGGATCAAGGATAAAGGTTCTCCATCTGAAGAATTCGCGGAAGCACTATTTCGGTCAGATCAAAAATATAAAAGAAAAGCCAAGGCATGGAATAAATACATTTATTTAATATAATTTATATTCAGCTTGTCTACAACTTCTTCTTGCCACAAATTCGACGCCAAAATTTTTCTACAAAAAAAGCCATTGCATGCTTGCGTCGAAAGTAGCAGAGCTCAGCCAGAAATACTAATATCATTATAGCACAAGCAATGCCATAACCCATCCAGACATACTTCATGTCCCCCACTGCCATGGCGCGGAACTCATTTCGATGACTCAAGTCTTTCAAAGTCACACGTCCGGCTTTGAGCATCTCCAGAAAGCCGCTACGCCTCCAAAAGTCAGTTAGACCCGCCTGAGCCGTCAGCAAAATCATGTCTCGTAAGATTTCCGAAAATATCGAATTACTGTGAATAGGCAAACACATCGGTACATTATTATAGAAACACATATCGGTGCGTAAACGAAATAAGGGTGTGGTAAAAACTTTCTGCTGTTCATTGTAAATTCGCCAATTAGTCGTTGGCACCATATACAAGTATTTTGTATTGAAAGTGTCACGTGTCGAAAGGAAAGTTTTATAATCTTTTTCAACATAAAACATCGGAATATACTTTCGCAAGTCTGTCGCACGTGCAATCAACTCTATATATTCGGGCGCAAAAACGAATATTTTCATATTCGAATGCAGTATGTCATCAATATTGCGGAGTGGTGCCACCTTCGGAGCACTCGTCCAATAGGTGGCAAAGTAGGCATTATACGAGGTAGTCAACAATATACCAAGTACACAGATTTGCAAGTAAATGAAGCGTATGACGAACGGTGCGCGACTGAGCTCCCGAAATGACTGACCCAAAACGCCGCGCAGACAAGCGTCATGTATGAAAAAGCGCAGCAAGTCCGGTTTATTGCCATGCTGCCAGAGCGCGCAACTCAACACAATGGATATGAGCAGTATGATACCGAGCGCCAGCACGAAGGTCATACCCTCGAAGACGATCCAAAAGAAGTCATAATTCGGTATATCCGCTTCCACCGGCGACCAAACGCACCAATTCACCTGCTCGTATGGGTAAGAGAAACCATCAAGTGGTATATTCGGATACGCAAGACCGATCGAAATTTCAGCGGTATTATTGCGCACTGCCTCAACTAACTGTTGCGAGGGCGTGGATCTCATATTTGGCGGTTCGTAGATTTTAAAATTGTGTTTAGCTGCAAAAGTGACGAAGAAATGGCCAACGGAACCGCCCAAAATGCGTTGGCCATTGTATTGGTAGATAATAATGCGTGGTTCGGAGCCACCTATTATATAGGATACCTTGAACTCGTGTAAGTTGCGAAGGCGGTCCGGAAACATGGACTCGTCTTTTAGTTGTAAGACGTTCAAGGATTTGTACTCCAAGGCAAACACTGGAAAGTGTGTGTAACTGTAGAATTGCTTTGTGCGCTGCAAGTTTGTAGAAAATATTTTGCAATTAAATCTATAAAATATGCTAAAAGCTACATTATACCTTATAGTCGGCGCACAGTGCTGCCACATTTATCATTTTGCTTTGCCAACAAAATTGAAAAAGTTGCTCCAGATAAAGCTCATCACAGGTCGCCGTGGTGTTGTCGTTGTTTATTAAAAATAAAATATTCGAGAGCGTTCTATGCATCAAACTTGTCGCTAACGTCTTGAATAGCCCTGACTGCGACTCCAGTGACTCTTCCAAATACACCACCAATAAGAGCTCCACTCTGAAGTGCTGCTTCAACTGAAACGCGCTCAACTCGTTGAAGTGTATAATCGGCACTGCGAGCTCCGACATTACCTTGCGTATGAACTGATCCTCATAATCCTCATTAGCGGTAAGGCGAAAGTTCTCGTAGTCTACTACTTCCTCTGGCTCCTCCAGCTCGATCTGTGTTTGTGCCACGAATGCCGATCCTAAAGTTGCATTGCGATTGTGAGCAAACACCAGCTGCTCATAGTGATGCTGTTGTCGCACATTCTGCAGAATATTCAGCACACTATAGTCCATCAACTCTGCACCGTCTGTGCTCTGCTCGCACTTGACCACATGCGCGAGTAGCAGTAATGCGAGTGCGCAGCCAAAATTCCATTCATGCTTCATATTCTCCACTGCCAGAGTGTGTGGCGCTAATTTCTGTTTACTTAGCGCTTTTATTGCTTAACGTACATATTTGCAATGCCCTTACGCTTACCTTCAAGCCACACATAGTTGTGTGTGTGTGCGGACTTGTGTGTCGCATGTTGCTGCTAATTGATTCCCAGGTGTGGCATAATAAGTTCTGTATATGTGTTTGGGTTAAGTGTTGTCCCTTAATTATGCAAACTTAATGTGAGAAAAACTGTTAAAAGTTGTGTTCTACACATTCAGCGGGATTTCTTTCCTGCGCAGTGGAGTTTGTGTGTATGTCGGAGCCAAATTAAGCCTCATATACACCCACGCCCACATGTGTGCGTTGGTTATGTGTTGTTACATTCAATTAACTAAAATTAACCATTTGGGATATGTTTTTTTTATAAAAAAAATCAGAGGGGTTTTATATATGGAATATTTTAATAATTAACAATGGAACTTTCAGCGGCCGAAGAGAAACTCTGATAAAGTAATGTGATATATAATATGTGCTTAGAAACTGTTCTATAAATATTTTGCTCGGCTATGAATCTTTAAAGCAATTAATGTGGTTTGGATCGCTGTTTCTGGGTATCTAGATATTATATCAAGTTCTCTTTGATTCTCTATTGACTCGGGAAATGTGGAAAGTGTCTGAGCGGGAGATCCAAACTATTTACATATTGAAAGTATTCAATTTATTGATATTAAATGCCCTTTGATTCTTCTTCATAATTACCTTAGCGTTTCGAACTTATAAGACACTTTAGAAGTTGTTTGAAACAATAAACTATGGGTGATCTCATCAATTATGCCCAAAAAATAAGGTGACATTGTATTTATTTTGAAAATTCTTTATTTATTTTTCCAAATCAATTTCATCCCCTTCAAAGTAATCCCCTTCCGATGCAATGCACTTATGCCAACGGATTTTCCAATCTTCGAAACACTGGTTGTAGTCACTTTCCGGGATGGCCTTCAGTTTCGTCTTCGCTGCGGCTTGAATCTCCTCTATCGTATAAAAACGGTGTCCCCGGAGCGGTCTTTTGAGCTTGGTGAACAGCCAGAAGTCGCACGGCGCCAGATCAGGTGAATACGGTGGTTGCGGAACAATTTGAATTTTTGGCGAAATGATCACGAATTACGAGGGCAGTATGGGACGGTGCATTATCGTGGTGTAAAAACCAAGAATTGTCTTTCCACAATTCCGGCCTTTTTAGGCGGATAGCGTTACGCAAACGACGCATAACGTTCAAATAATATTCCTTGTTGACTGTTTGACCAGTTGGAAGGAATTCATAATGCACAACACCACGATAATCGAAGGAAACAGTCAACATGACCTTAATTTTTGAGAGACTTTGGCGCGATTTTTTTGGTCTCGGCTCTCTTTTGGCACGATATTCGCTCGATTGATCGGTTGTTTCGGGGTCGTAAGCATAGCTCTAAGTCTCATCGCCAGTTATAATGCGTTTCGTGATATCCTAGTGGTCAGAAAGCACCGTTTCACACACATCAACGCTACTCATTTTTTCCAAAAAATTCAGTGTTTCCGGTACCAGTCGAGATTTGACGCGCTTGAGGCCCGAAATATCCTTCAAAATGGTATTGGCTGAGCCTTTCGATATGCCAACTTCATCGGCAAGGTCTCTAATTGTTAATCGACGGGTTTTCAACATCAAATCATTGATTTGTTGAACGTGAGCTTCGTCGGTTGAGGTTGATGGTCGCGCTGGACGCTCTTCGTCTTCGACACGTTCACGGCCGGCTTGGAAATGACTATACCACTTGTAAACATTTTTTTTAGACATGGCCTCATTACCAAAGGCTTTCTGCACCATCCTCAACGCGTCCGCAGCAGAAAATTGATTCCGTAAACAAAATTTAATGCAAATTTTTTTCTCAACAAATTTCGGCATTGCAAAAAAGGGAAAACTCGCTTTTAGCAGCTCACAAAACGACACGTATCTCAAACACTAATGAATATTTTGGTATGAAATTTGACATAAGAATGACTGACAGTATTACCAACCTAAAAAAAATAATTTCTCAAATCCTTCGACGCGCGCAGTTTAAATTCAAATGTCACCTTATGTTTTGGGCACAGTAGTAAAACTCAGATTTTCTTAAACCCAAGACTTTAAATTCGAGTTTGTGTCATGTTATAAACTCAATGACTCAATTAGTAACGCAATTTCAATAGATTATTTGTAGATTAGCAGGCAAAAATCTATTTGATGACCTTAAAGTTGAGTTTGTGGCATGCTTTAGCTTAATTAACTGAATTAGTCACCCAATCTCAGTTGAGTATATGCAGATTAGGAGCTAGATATCTACTAGAAGGCCTTAAGCTCCAGCTTGTCGCATAACACCAACTTAATTTACTCAATTAGTCACCCAATCTCAATGGAGGATATGCAGACAAGCAGCTAAATATGTATCTACTTAAACATCTTAAACTTGAGTTTGCGGCATATAGTTAAGCCATCTATCTACCTCAATTAAAAAATTTGTCATTTTTCCAAAGACCTTAGCCAGGACGCAACTAACTCTCTCGTTGCAATATTTTATTTGTAGCCTTGAACCTACCGCTTTGCGATGTGCTTCAATCTACCACGGGCAGCGTGCCACTTGCCACATGCCGCATGACAATCGCTTGGCACACGCGTCTTAATTGCCTTTAATGCCTGAACTTTGAGGTTAAATGTGGCAACGCGCTGCTCAAACGCGACCGGCATGTGCGCCGCATGTTTAACTAACCCCTGACTTAGTGCTGCTGATGGCGCCTGGCATTATTGTTATTGTTGCTTATAATTTCCCCATTCAATTCTCTGGTGGACGTGTGCGCGGTTAAAGGCTAGAAAAACTCTTCGCTGCAGCGCATACGAATAGCGGCTAGAAAAAAGAGACAACAACAATAGCACAACAGCAAGCAAAAACTTTACATGATTACAGCAAAGAGCGCACCGCAACAGCAACAAAAACAATGGTGCAGCATTAAAAACTGATTACTTTGGGGAAAAAATAGCGAAGTTGGGACAAAACCAATGGACTGACATATCTATAATTAAGCGCCGTTGCAACAAACATTTTTACGGCGGACAAAAATATTAGAAGTCGGAGGTAAGTAGAAATTTCACCAAGCGTCAGAATATTTACAGGAACTGTTGCTAAAAGAGTGTAAAAATTCTTTGACTTGGCATTGTTTTATTATTTTGGTTGGTAGCTAAATGCCATAGTGAACCGATATCGGCGATTCCTCCAAAGCTGAGTGACCACTTTGCGTATATACAGACGGACATAACTAAATCGACTTGCATAACCGTTGAGCTCATTATGTTCGGCTTGCAACGACTCGAACTCTGTAGTGACTCAGAGAATCTTATTACGGGAAGAGAAAAATTCGTTGAACTGTAAGAGTTGATTTTGCAGAGTTTTCGAAGCTGGGAAATACATTAGCTATTCAGTAGTGTTCAGAAGTGCCAAGGAACTTGTGTGTAAAATCTGTTTATTTATAGGTAGTTGCAAGCGCCATCTTCCCAATATTGAAAGATAAAAAGAAATTTAGTAACTCAATTCAGTTAGCTTTACAAACATACCTAAGTAAATGGATAAGAAAATTGTATGAAATATCATTATTCATAATGCGAAGTCAACACTACAACGTCACTATAGTGCTGTGCACAACTTTTCCTTATAAAGTGACACTATCACGGTGTCTCCTCGAAGAAGTGGCGCTTGCGACTAGCAGCTGACTACCCAATTCCCCAATCGATTATTGTTGCATTGCTTCATACAAAGCGCGTCGTGGCATATTTAAGTATATGCCATGTGTACACACACGCATACACACAAATTCTTGTGGCAGAATGAGTACATAAGTACATGCATAATACATGTGTGCCACTTGTCACTTTTAATCGCCACACGCCGGTAAGTAGTTGCGCAAAGAAACATCGCTGATAAACCATACCAAATAAAGAAAAATAGGCGACACAGCAACTAGCGGTCACTTGGGGTTAGTGTGGTATGCTACGCTCTGGACATGGTATGTGATGAGACTGTGATGAGGGCTGTTCTTGTGCATTAATTGTTAAAATTGTTGTTGGGGTTTTTTTCAAGTTTCAGCGTGAAGTTTTGTAGCGAGCTGGCGAGTGTTGTGAGGTGTGCTTCTTCTTATTTCCTATTGTCGTTTTATTAAAGTTATACAGGAGAAAGCTCAAGGTGGCAATTATTAAATGCAAGAGTAATCTAAAAGTTAAAAGTATAAATCGACCTGGGAGAGACTTTAGTTTTGAGTCATTATAGTATCTTCAAAAGCTAGCTGGTTTGAGAAATCATTTCAATCGGCGAAATATTCGCAGTATTTCCCCCAAATTGTTTGGAGATTTTTCTAAGCCTTTGCACAAAAAAAAAAAATAGTTTGTTTTCTGATAATTTGATTTTGAAAAATTGTTCCATCTTTAAAACCACTAAATGTTAGTCTCCGACATCTGTTAGGTAGTAAATCAATATTTGACTGTTCTAACTCAAGCTGCTTGGTATAGCAGATCTGAGCGCAGATGACTTCAGTCTTCTTTGAATATCCTGGGTCTTCTTTAAGGATCCTGAATATTCTTTGGGGATCCGGGGTCTGTTTTGAGAATCCTGAGTCTTCTTTCAGGATCCTGGGTCTTCTTTGAGAGTCCTGAGTCTTCTTTGAGGATCCTGAGTATTCTTTCAGAGACCTGAGCCTTCTTCGAAAATGTTTTGAAGATATTTGTCTAAAAAAAACAAAAGCCATTTCTCGAAAGACAAATGTTACAAAACGAGTGCTAAACGTATACAACAAACTAACATATTTTGGTAGAAGGTTGCCAGCTAACGAAAACGTAAAAACAAAATTTGCGTATAAATATTTCCCGCATAAATTGGTTCAAAAAATTTTACAGACAAATATTCAATTTCAATATTTTTGAAATAGAGTTGCCACCTTTTTATGTGCTTAAAAAGTAAAAATTAGTTAACAATAGTTTGAAGCTGTTTACGATCGTATATTCCGAATAATATTGTAAGAGACTTTTAAGTTGTAAAAAAGAGTTGCCACCTTTTTACACAGCCTTAGGGAAAATAGTTTATAATAACCTAAGGTTATTTTATTTCTTAATAAATAACCTCTGAATAATTTTGTAAAGGAGTTTTTAAGTTAGTAAAACAGAGTTGCCACCTGTCAAAGAAAAGAATTAAAAAAGTACGAAAAAAGGCTTTCGTATCGAAAGATAAAAAATAACATATATTATGAATTAAGTGTATCAAAAAGTCTTTAGTAAATGTTACGGAAATTCTAGAGAGAGAAAGAGACAAATTATATTTTGAATAGTTATTTAAGGGGGTATTCTAGTCTAGAAATTTTAAAAAATCAAGGTTTTTTATATTTCCAAAGTTTAACTATTGAAGAATATGTGTACAAGAGGATTTTTCAAAATTCAAATTATTTTCAGAGATATAGGCATTTTCTGACCCGGTCTATGGTTGGAACCAGCCCCATCTTAAAATTTTTATTTTTAAAAAATTCTAAATAGTCAGAAAAAGTGATAAAAAAAAAATTTTTTTTCAGGCAGTCACCATTTTGTGAAAAAAGATGTTTCCCACTTTTCCGTAGTTCCGACCATTGCGACATTATTCTAAATTAATAATCTTTTTTTTTTTGATTTCAGATAACTAGGAGGGTTGAAATCATGGGCATGGTCACGTGGAAATTTTTAGAGACCCCCCACTTCGTCAGCGCATAATTTTAGAAATTTTTTACTTTTTTCAGTTTTTATTTTTCTTGTGCTCTTTAAAAATTAATAAATAACTAATAAAAAAATGGATGGTAAAAATATGAATTGCCTTTTTTTTACGGCACCTTAAAAATTACCTGAAATTCATGCTTATAGACTAGAATACACCCTTAATATTTTTTATTTCATCACTTTATCACATAGTTTCCATATCATACAATTGTACCCTGGATAGAGTAAATTAAGTCTGCCACGATGTTTATAACAGCGAACAGGAAACGTCGGAGACCCTATCTTATGTACCTAATCTAAATAATCGTTATGAAATTTTGTTCACGTCCTTTCTTCTATCAGACCACAAAAGCGTATAGCTGCCTTACAAACTGAACGATCGTAATCAAATGCTTGTATGGAAAACTTTTTCAATTCACAAGGTATACTTAAAAAATTTAGTATAGATTGCTTTCTAAGACAACGCTACAATACCCGAAGAAATTGTTCAGATAGGATCACTGTAGTATATATGGGTCATACAAACTGAAGGATGCGAATTAAGTTCTAGTAAGGAAAACTTTTATGTTTGCCAAGATATCCTTGCAAAATTTGGCATAGATAATTTCCTAAGACAATACTACATTGTCTGAAGATATTGTTCAGATCACTATAGCATATAGCCGCCACACAAAGTGAACGGTGAAAATCATGTTTTTGTTTGGAAACTTTCGGTTTCATATTTTCTTTAAAAGTAAAACACAAGTTTATTATTTCTTGAAAAATGTTAATATACATTATAGTTTTATTAAAAAAAAACACACTCTAAAACTAAACATTCTTTAATGTAACTGCTACAACGGTAATTCATATGTAATCATAAAAAAAAAAAAAAAAAAATTTACACACTTATGCATTGGAATGTACTATAAATACACAGAAAAAATATGTTTTATAAATTTAAAATTTATCTTAATTAAAACTATTTATTTATGTAATTTTTTCTGTTAGAAACTTAAGCTAAATGACGCATCAACGCTGCTTGGCAACAGATCAACACAGTTTCATTTTCAATAATTACTATTTTAGGTCTAATTATACTGTTCCTTTACAATTACACAATAAACTATTTATTTTGAAAGCAAACGTTTATTTTCGCACTTAATTTTTATTTATTTTTTGTCATTATTTTACAT
>JAPZAG010002349.1:0-18463 GCA_027475135.1 Bactrocera correcta | reverse complement strand
AGCAAACGAAATGTAATTATAATTATTATAAATTTAAATTGATTTTTTATAACACATTTCTTGACTAACAAGTTTTTATTGGCTCAACCTCCCAATCTAAATAAAAATTATGTCTACACTTTTCTTACGTTCTAATGCGTGTTCTCTGCTCTCATGGAGATTTATTTCGGTTTTTATCCTTCATACTAAAAACTACCAAGTTTTTGCTAGAAGCCTTAAGCAGTATAAATAAGGTTTGAATGCAATATATTCTTCCTGTTAGGTCGAGAAAAAAATGATGTTATTTTTGTAGAACAGAATTTTTTAAAGCAACCACTTAACACTTTGAAAATGTAAACCCAATAAATAGATAAACCTCATCTATATATGTACCGTTATTTCCGAAGTTAATTTCTTTAAAAACGCTCTCTGAAGTTTCAGTTTTTGTCCTATAAAAAAGAAGGTTTTGTCCAATTCAAACGGTGCCCTAATCCTTTAATTCATGTAATATTCATAGATTTTTTTTGTTATTTTGCAATAAACTTCTTATCTTCGAAGAAAAAAATATTTAAAGAGTTAAAGGAAGGTGAATAAGGTTAAACAATGAAGTAAATATTAAGTAAATATCTCTCAGTTGAGCATAAAATCACTTGACATTAATATTTTTGGCTAAGATTTTGCATGGCCAATATCCCCTTAACCCATACCAAAACAAGTAGCTTGATTTAATCAGCAATTTTTCGGTATTGGAATTATTTGTGATTTGTCAAATCTAATGATCAGCTAGGTAGCTAGTTAGGGTGGATGCCTGGCGACGCACATAGGATTTCATCATGTCCATTGTGAAACCACCGGCGCTAAAATCCCCTCAATCTATTATGTTTTCTCAAAACCACTCTAAGCTGCAGATGAAGTTCATCAATACAGAAGTTTTTATATGTGCACCTTCCGGGACAGCGCCAAGAAGCCCTCGACCAATAATTGCGCTTATTTTTCTCTACAAAGCCTTGCATTCGCATGGAAGCTGTTTTATAGCTCCATCTACCTCTACCTCTTGGCAGCTTCTAAAATAGTCGTTGTATGGTACCGCCAGTCTACTCAAAAGACAGGGCAGCCTTCAGGATACCTGAATACAGTTTTAATAAAAAAAGTTCTGCTTGGTTTTGGATAAGCTTGATTTGTTCAAGAGAAAGAGAAATTATTACACTTTAGCCTTTTAAAAATAACTTCAACAATAATTTTCTTTTAGACTATACTAATATTATAAAGAGGAAAGATTTGTACCTATTTTTGTATGTTTGTATGTTTGTTATGA
Source organism: Bactrocera correcta (assembly GCA_027475135.1). Taxonomy (NCBI): domain Eukaryota; kingdom Metazoa; phylum Arthropoda; class Insecta; order Diptera; family Tephritidae; genus Bactrocera; species Bactrocera correcta. Next base: position 17,169 of record JAPZAG010002349.1, on the reverse strand, counting down.
ATAGGCTCAAAAAGTACTAAGCCGATTTAAAAAATTCTTTCACTAATAGAAGGCTACATTCTTCCAATTTGACATAGGCTACATTTCATTTTGAACAAAAAAAAAAAAAATTAGGGATCCTCAGTAAACTTTGAACAATGTAACCGAAGGTGTAGAAAAATGAGTCTTAAAATGTCTTTCGTCGAATGCGCTGCCGAAACTATTAGCGATAGAACAAAATAATGCACAGCAATATTGAAGAACATCATAATGTCTACAAAAAACTCCGCGCTAGCATATGTCCAACTATTGTGGTTATGTCACTACAACAACTTTTTTCATTTTAAACATTAATGAAAATGCTAACCAAATTCAAACCATGCTATTTATGTGTTTATATTGATCCTTATCCAAATAAATTATTTTATGGTCAAGACCATTTAACTACCTATAAAATAGTTTTTAAATTGGACTTTCCATTCAAAAGATATTACGAATTAAAAAACTCAAAAAGTAAACAAAACCGCCATAGCGCCGTGGCCGTTGTTTGCGATGCATTCTGAAAAGCGCGCCGGGTCAGAGAATGTATGTATGTAAAGTATAGAGAAGGTGCAAATTTAATTATGTATGATGTTCGATTTGGCGGCTAACAGAGCCGATAGAATCAAAGTGAGGAATTCGACGTTGTCGCTGCTATTTAGCAGAATTGAGCACGTGCAGTGGCAAAAATATATGTGAAACGACTGAATTCATTATTTATTACTGTTATTTTAATTTTTTGATTATTATTATTTTTTAATTTTTTATAATTAGTATTTTTATTTTATTTTATTTTTTTTTAATTTTTTCGTAATTATTACTTTTACTTATAATATTTTTATAGCTAATTTTTGAAGAATATTATTATTATTATTTAATATATTTATTTAATAATTTATTATTTACTTATATGCAAAACGACTGAATTCATTATTTATTACTGTTATTTTAACTTTTTGATTATTATTATTTTTATTTTTTAATTTTTCATAATTAGTATTTTTATTTTATTTTTTTTTTTATTTTTTTTATTTTTTTTTTATTTTTTTCGTAATTATTACTTTTACTTATAATATTTTTATACGCTAATTTTTAAAGAATGTTATTATTATTATTATTATTTAATATATTTATTTAATAATTTAGTATTTACTTATATGCAAAACAACTGAATTCATTATTTATTAGTGTTATTTTAATTTTTTGATTATTATTATTTTTATTTTTTAATTTTTCATAATTAGTACTTTTATTTAATTTTTTTTTCATTTTTATTTATTTATTTTTTCGTAATTACTACTTTTACTTATAATATTTTTATACGCTAATTTTTAAAGAATATTATTATTATTTAATATATTTATTTAATAATTTATTATTTACTTATATGCAAAACGACTGAATTCATTATTTATTACAGTTATTTTAATTTTTTGATTATTATTATTTTTATTTTTTAAATTTTCAAAAGTGCCCGCCACTTAAACCATCAAAGAAATTGATTATAAAATACCTACATACAAATATAACTGTGGGATTTTTTTTAATAAAAATAAAAATATTTGTGAAAAAAAGTGTTTTATATCCAAATTTCCAAAAATAAATAGTTGTCTACCCCGTGCGATGCCGGGACGGGCTGCTAGTAACATATATTTTAGGTACAGACATATGTACCTAAATTGAGTCAATTTAAGTGTATTCTAGAAGTCTTCAATTCTTTTTAAATACCACAAAAGACACTGAGTCGAGGTTAACTACTTTAAAAACTCGATTGGGCGGCTATTGCTAATCTTTTAATGTTAACATTTCCTCTCTTAAATGATATAGTGTGACATGTTGCCCCATTTAGCTTAAATAAACCTAAACAATTTGCTAATTGACTACATTAAAAGAGCTGGGTGAAAGGTTACAGAGTGGCTGTATTTATATGTTTGCTTTTATGTTTTATAGACACTTTATTTCATAAACATTAATTTCTTAACTCAAACTTGCCACACACATCACAACAAAATAGCAGCAGAAAAACTCAAAAACTCAATACAATACGCACACGAAAACTTTCAAAATTTTTTATTTTTGGAATAAACGAAATCAAATCAAATGAACTCAATTGAAAAAGTGATTTATGATGAAAAAAACTCAGAAATGAAATTTAAATAAATAAAAAACTTAAGTAAGCGCTTAGCACAGTTCCCAAATGTGTAGTAGAAATAAGAAAAAAATTATAGCACCTTCTTATTGCTGTATCGCCGTATTGCCGTATCGTTGCATTTTCGTGATATCATATCCTGTATTATGTATGTAGCCGTGTTGGTGTATGATATACTTGCATATGTATGCAGAAAAACGTTGTTGCTTGTGCAAATATTACTCATATCAAAAATGTTAGCAAAACCTAAGAAAAACGTATACAAAACTACTTATATGCGCATTAAATGAAAAACAAAAATCCGAAAAATTAAAAATAAATATGTAGTATGTGTGTATGGTAGTATTCCTGTAGCTTTGTAGTTTTTTGCACGCTCCAAAGGAAACTGAAAAAAGAAATTAAATAATCTAAATAAAAAATCATATATACACTGTATGTATTACATACCCTCATAATCAGTAAATAGTACGTTGTTGGTGCATACACGTTTTCTCCCACAAGAAAAAAAGCGAAAACCCTTCAGCTTTAAAATAAAATTGTAACGGTACACTTGTTGAGCTGAAATTTTGAAAAACAAAATGTTAACGGTATAAAACAAACCAGCGCAAGACGCATAAAAAGCTTAAGCTATAAAACCTCACGAATCTTATAATGCGAGCATTTGTGGAAAGTAGTTTTTAAGCAAACTCAAATGATAAAAAAAAGACTTTTGAAATATATTGAAACAAAGAACATTGTAATCGGCTGCAATCAACCCACTGCGCACGTTCCCTGTTTGCCCAGTACGAACTGTGTCGATCACGCCAAAAAAAGCTTTATTTTCGGGATGGCAGGAATCTCAGAATAACTCCTAAGATTTTTTACGACGTTTTTTAAGAATTTGTAGAACTGATGCTTTCAAAACCTATACCATTGTTGCTTCATATACACATATATTTGATTCGAAAAATGATATAAATGACTTGATCCTTTCTAATTACATCAAGCTCCTGCATGTCCCATATTGATTTTTAAGTATTCCCTTCTGATACTATCGTAACACATTGTTGGCAACGTAGCATCTTACAATTTAAAAAGAGAAGAATGTCCTCTAGCGGAAAGCATATTTTATTTAATTTTTTAATTTCTTTATAGCAATTAAATCATCATTTGCCTACATTGGTCGTAACGTACATACTCGGTCGAGGTCGCAACGTCCCGACAACTACTACTTACTATATTCAAGTAACAAGGGAAATCGATCGAGGCCGCACCGTCCCGACAACGTTTCTATATTCAAGTAACAAGGGAAATCTAAAATTGTCGCCACATTTTGCACTTTCCGTCTATTTAGCATATGTTCCTAAAGACTTTTTTCTAAAACTTCTAAACGCTTTTAGCAAAGTCTTGAATTAGGTTTATACACCCGAACTCAAGATATCAATATTCTACACTTGTTTTTAATTAGAATCGTCGAATGTCGAGAATTCAAGATTTCGTACAATCTCGTAATACAATCCACCTTCATACTCGTATTTAAACGAATTTTCAATTTTTTTTTTCAGGCCTAGACTAATGCCCGGTTTCACAGTCCATACTTAAGTCTTAGCTAAGCATTGTTCCAGACTAAAATTTGTTAATGATACATACATATATGGCAATGTTATCCATAAAAATATGTTTGGAATATTTAAATTATAACAAACAATGCATAAATTTGCGAGGAAAGTTACATATAACGAAAATGTATGAAAACAGCAAAAGGACTCTGAATTTCACCGCTACGAAGTCGGAGCATCTATTGGAACTGGTGGAAATCCCAATCCGATTCCACATTGTTTGATAAAAATAATTTCTTATTTCTTGTTATTCTTCTTTTTAAAAATGACTGAAAATTCAAAATAAAAATCTACTACTACTTTAGCACTGTTTAAGTCTGCTATTATCAGGACAGAGAATAGAGAATAGAGTTTAATTGAGGTATGCACTGCGACCTTAGGTCTATTGTGCCCTCTCCTAACTCACAGGGACTCACTAAGCCCCAGCAAATCGATAAATTCTAGTATTTTGTTGGGAGCTAGTGAGTCGATGTGATCCCTATCCGGAAATATGGTTCCGAGGGCCTTAGACCTGCGTCTGCAGACTGCGATACAGTCGATTAGCAGGTGCTCCGGGGTTTCAGGTTCCCTGTCGCAGAATTGGCAGTTAGCGCAAGAGGTTAGTCCTAGGTTGAATAGGTGCCTTTTCAATTTGCAGTGGCCGGTGTGGAATGCGACCAAGAGCCTGAGTTTGACCCTTGGGAGGTTAATTATCGATCTAAACCTGTTAAGGTTGTACCCCCCTATTAGCAACTTGGCATGCCGCATACCATGCGCCCGTTGCCAATGACCTTCTCTACCCACTCTTTCTTTCTTACGGAGCAGCTCCTTTATAGTGTGGAGGCCCACCCCAGTTAACGGTTCGGACCCTACCACATTTGTGGAGGCTGCGGAGCGGGCGAGCTCGTCAGCCAGTTCATTGCCGGCTATGCCTCTATGACCAGGTACCCGAATTAGGTGCACCTGGTTCATTTCAGCTGGGCTGTTTAGCCGTTATCTACACTCCTGCACTAGCAGCGATTTGATCCCGCACGCGGAGATCGCTTTTAGTTCCGCTTGGCTATCGCTGAGTATGGTTATTCGCTCATTTCGATAGTTGCGATGGAGGTTTATCTCTATACACCGACTTATGGTCAAGACTTCGCCTTGGAAGATACTGGGAAATCTACCCGTCGGTATGGATAGCCTTGTGCGTGGACCTGCGATCCCTGCACCAATACCTTCCGACGTCTTCGAGCCGTCAGTGTACCACTTCAGTGTACTATGCCTCAGCACCAGCTCAAGAGTGGAGTCATTCCACTCGCTCTTGCTGCCAAGGGTAACCTTTAAATTGAATTTATCCTTCGATTTGGGTTTCAAACTTATTATTGGGAAAAAAATACAGTAGAAATTATGAAACAAAAATTATCAATTCCAATTTTAAGGTAAACAAAGTGGTTATAATCGAAAAGTCAACCATATGCATGCATTACATAGTGGCTTATTTTATTAAAAATTCAAACAGAAAAATCCTTTTACATTGCGTGTTTCATAACGTAAAACGATGACTGCCAAGTTTTGCGAATCTTTCGATGACTTCTACGGCGGTGATTTCGATGTCATGATGCGTATGAAGCAACGCTAATCCAACTAGTCTTTCTTGAAGCATGGTCGTCTAAGTCATGTTTTGAAGCGGCGAAGATAAGAGAAAGAACGTTCAGATGTCGCGTTTGTTACGGGAAGTGTACAGAATACTCGGAGATAGCTGTGGATTGTTGTGAATATGTCGACATCACATTTTCTTAATGTTTCCGGTGCAGAAGTTGGAATTTCGCTGCCAGTGACATTGCCAGTAGCTTAATTCACCGTTAAATTTCAATTTTTGTACGCTTTTTTCAACATCCAGAAGATTCTCGAATCTTTCTATCAAGCATCCGATTAGATCATCGATTTCCTTTTCTTTTAAAATACTTACTTTTTCTGGAAGCAACACACTCAATTGGTAACCAACCAAAACTTCTTGTGAAAAACGAGCTTCCAAATCTTCTTTGATGGTATCCAGCAGAGGTATGTTGATAGAGACCCTGTAGTAATCTTCGCAAGTTTTCACGTCGTAATTTTCGCGTTTCGTTTGTCGACCACATGTTCTCGGTTTCGCTTCGTCAATATCGAGTTTTTCCGCCATTTTCTTGGCTTCTGACTAAATCAATCGGAATATTTAATTTCCCTAATTTAAACCCCCCCGTGGATCCGCCACTGATACGTATGTACATAGTGCAAAAGACAAATATTCTGATATGTGAAACTTTGAAAATGACAAAAATTGAGCAAGCGCGGAAAAAATAAAATCCATATGTTCCAGCGTTTCTCATGTATTACTTTCATTAAAAGATCATAAGACGTCCGAAACAAAAACAAATTTTTTGTTGTATGCAGTACATATGTATATAATATATATTCGGTATATGAAATACGTATTTATGTATATGTGACCTGGTCTACGAAAAGGGGGCTCAGGCGTCAAAAAATCACTTTTTTTTATTTTTTATTTTTTATTTTTATTTATTTTTTTTTTTTTATTATTATTATTATTATTTTTTTTTGACACCTAAGCCCCCTTTTCGTAGACCAGCACCGCATGCTTTTCACTAAATATCAATATGCCGTTATGAGCCGACCGCCTTCTTGTAGGATAACCCCCTTGCCAAGCCAATAATTTTGTGAAGCGAGTAGGAGTTTTGCCTTTTAAAGCCGCTTAAGTACACCTTGATATGAAATTATTATTATGATTTTTGTTTTAAATATAATTTTTATTTAAAATATTATTAGCCTTTATCATACATAAATGTAGTAGGTACACCCCTTAGCTTTAAAGGAATCTTCGATGTACGTAGTGTTGATATTGCTTAAGCCGCGAATTAATTTGAAGAAATTAGCAAAAATATAATATACATATATATATACATAAAATTGGTAGTTTTTTATGTGTGCACTTATACATCTTTATTGTTTGGCGTTGTGTAGCCACAAAAAGGACAAAAAAAAACAGAAAAAAATCAATTCAAAAAAGGATTAAATTCAATGCGCGGCAAAATGTAACTTCTGTCAATTAAATTGTAGACTGGCTCATTTCAAGCGAGTAATAGTTAAAATAAAAAGAAAAAAAACTTACATAATTATAAAGAATAAATAAAAACTTGATAAAATGCGCGCAAATAATTTATAAAAAAAATATATATATTTTAAAATGTTTTAATTGGTTGCAAATGTTTTGCAAAACATAGAAATATCTACACAATTATTCAATATTTAAGTGAAATTGAATTCATTACAAACAAAAACATATACACAAGTAAAAATATTTGATATAAATCTATATGATTACATAAGCATGCATACATTTAAATATGAAAATGAAATATTAAAAATATATGCATTTTATTTGTAAATATTTTTGTAATTAAAATTATGAGTAGCGCAACCCACAAATGCTTTGGTAGCTTAATTAAAAGAGAAGACGAAGAAAGAATATTGTTATGTAAGCACATTTATATTGATACATGAGTTCAATTATGTACAAAGTTGAATATATGTGCATAAATATCAAGAAATAAGAATATTATATAGAATTTAGAGAAAGAAAAAAATGTTTTTTTATAAACTTATGTATGTATACTGTTGGAATCCATATATGTAGTCATTGATGTACGCGCCTAATCGGTTACTTATGTATTCGTACTTAGCATGAATTATACTCGTATTTCTATGTCTGTCAAATGAAGGCTACCACTGATACTACAGTTCTGAAGCGAAAAATCCGACTTGAGTACTGTCAGCTTTGGAATTGAAAAATGCTGTTTAGTAGTGTAGAATTTTATAAAAAAAAGTCTCCGCATAAACTCGATTTTTGGAAGAGTAATACCGCTTACGATATCTATTGTTATAGGTTAGGTTTATAAAAAACTAAATTTTACAAGCATCAAATCGTTCAAACCACTTCAATAGTTGAGAACGGTTTGTTAGCAACAAAGGGTGATGCCAAAAAAACCCGAAACGAAGTGATCAGCAGAGCAAAAAAACACCTAGCATTTAACGAGACGACCTCTGTCCATTCCCACGCTAGTCGTGTCGAAGTAAACGAAACGGATACGAATTTTTATCCGGCCAAAGATAGTCAACTCGGCATCATGCTTCGAAATCTCTGTAAAGTTGACTTGAGTTGACATGGTTAATAGTAGGGGAGCCTGGAGTGTTAAATTTGCAGTTACTGGAGCGTCATGGAGACTTACTAGATTATCAAGATAACGTTAAAAAAAAAAAAATCTAGGTGAAGTTTTCCATTTTAGTGGGGAGAAGAGCGGGTAATTATTTTCAAAAATGTAAAAAAAACAGTCACATAAAAATACTTAAGCGCGTCAGTCATTTATGGTATATACGCGCATTGTATTTCTGATAGTCCATATATATTAATCTGACAATCAATTCAAGGTTGAGGGCCGTAATGTGAGGTTAAAAAAAAAAAAAAAAAAACAAAAAAAAAAAAAGTTATTCGAGCGTGTCAGATTTTCAAAGCAAATGTTAATGCCATTTAAATTTCTGACAATTTCGACGTGTCCAAAAGTCATGACTGATTTTAAAACTTGTAAAAAAAAGGTGACCTTGAGATACTCGAGCGCGTCAGATTTTTATGCAGGGGGATGAACTTGATAGCAGAGTCATCCCAATAGATAATCTGACAATTATATAGAGGCTTTACGTTAATCTGACGATTTAAAAGTGGAAGAATTCTGTTTGGTTCTTGTTTTTGTAACAGGATGTAATGAAAACTGTATATACATATATATGTATGGAAAATTTAATAATTTATTAATATGAAAATAGAAAAAATAATATAAAAAAAAATGTCAATTTTCGTCATTCGAGTCATCGTCGAAGTTGGTTTCCACTTCTTGAACTTCTTGAACTGCCTGACAACCGGCTTCGCTTTGCGTTACTCCAAAACAGTTATACACTTATTTAGAGTTTGTGGTAAACTTTTTGATTCTTGCATATGTTTCTTCATCAAAGAAAACACATTTGATACTAACGTCACTAATTTTTACAATGGATGTAAAGCTGATCGCTGTAAATGGAAAAAATTAGAAAACACCACAAACAAACAAAAGTGTCAAGCACTAACAACAACCACGCTATGGTGATCAGTATGCTTGACCTTTTATCGACGATTTTACCTGTATCGCCCCAAGGAAACTGTCAGATTATAGGATTTTCGTAATTCTGACGGAATTACCTTTAAAATTAAAAAAAAAAAAAAATCTATCGAGTATTTCAAGGTAACGTTTTTTTTTTTTTCAAATTTGTCACCCTGCCATTTCTCAAACTGTCAGAATATTGAAATATACACTCGTCTTCATGTATTTAATTTACCATCTCTTGATCTTACGCGCTCGACTTTCCCGAAGGATCGATTTTTTTTCTCTAATCTGACGAACTGACGAACTAAGGGCTCATATTTGGTAAAAAGGTGCAATGTTTCTCCACATAACATTTTCTGACACGCTTTAGTAACTTCAAAAATACCCTCTTGGGCTCCCCTCCTATAATTACTTATAAGTCATAAAATTCTAATGACTTTTAAGAAAAAAACCCACTGAATACAGCTGAGCCAAAACTGTTGCATATGGTTACTATTAACCTTTATCGTTTTAATAGGAAAAAGTAACCATTTTGGACCAAAACTGTGTTCCATGATTATAACTAACATTTGTCGTTATAACAGGAAGAAACTCTTTCGGGGTTCCGATTAACGGTATGTTCAACCATGCTCGAGAACGAACTAAAATGCTTAAACTTGCTTGGGTAAAAAATAATAAAATCCAGAAAACTGACTTTTAGGATTAGTTTCTGGTCTGTAATTGTTTTCCTAGTTCTTTCAAAATTCTCAAATATTAACAAATAACCATTTTTATATAAGATTAACTATGTTTTTTTTCAAGATTGATGTTATACTTGTTCAGACCGAAAATTTAAAAGATTAAATTACATTTAATTTTTTCATAACCCAAAAGTGTTCTCACTGCCGTTAGAAAGAACAAAAAACAGCTGTTATTGTCATTCATGAAGTCACATCGCTTAATATTTATCAAAAGAAAAGATTGTCATTTAGTATTTTGAAATAAAAGCCGTCTTTTTTCAAATATTTTCCATATAATAGAAATAGTGGATGCATTTTTTTTATTTCTTAAGTAGATTTTCAATTGAAATTAGATTCATTGCTTAAAAAAAAATTGTTTGTTTGCATTTTTTCCCCTTTGTAGAGTCAAAATCAGCTGTGATAATGTAACATATTTCCAGTGCTGACAAGTAGATTGCGCAAAATTAGAGTCGCACAGAGAGATTTAGCGTCGATCAGTTTCAAATCATTTCAATGAAGTGATTTGGAACTGTCATTTTTGTATGGCGAAATCTTGATAAATTTTTAAGATTAGTGGGATAATCTATTCAATAGCCGGAATCGTGTGATTAAGTGTCGGTCTGAACATGGTATTAATGAACTTCAAATAATCCGAACAAATCGATTATATTCTGGAATTATATGCTTTATAGCTAACAATCTTCCGAAGTCTGAAAGGTCGAACTCGAAACACGATATTTCATGAACTTGCTCTGAGTCAGCTATAGATATTTTTGTAAGTATTTAAGACAAAAGTCTTTATATTATGTAAAGTTGCGGTGTATTTAAATATGTTTTGAAATAGCGTAAGTGCCAAGAGAAAAAAGGAGAACTGAGCATTTTTTTTCGAAAACTTTTTGAGAGGTTGTAATTTAAAAATTTTTTGGCAAAATTTGCGGTTTTGAATAATGGCTAGTCTAAACTCACTTAGTTTATAAAATTCTACAATACTATATGGCATATACTTTCCAATAATTTACAAGAAAGAAATTCACATAAAAAAATAGAGAGTTTCAAAGTAAATAATATCATATATATTTATAATATATGTATATGTAGGTAGATTGAACTACATAAAGAACCTGCTTTAAGCGTTTGCACCGATTGTTGGAAGTCCCTTTTGATACTCGTACTAATAGTTGTGCGCACTTAGTACATATACATATATAAATACTTATGTAATTAGCATACACATACATATATTTGTTTACATGTAAATCCTTATGAAATTCAAATATTGTGAGTTATTACATAAACGTTTTATGATGTAATTCGACATAAAATTTAGAGTTGGAATAAATCAAGCAAAAAGCACAAGACGTGACGCAGTAAACATAACACACATAACAATAAAAATATTAAAATATATTTTCAAGCATAAATAAGCTCTGTAATTGAGTATTTAGTTGAAAGCAAAATTCGCAAATGTTTCACTTTCGTGCTCCACCTTTTTCACTGAATATAAGAAATCAAATTTTGAGCTTTCGATTGTTAAAAGTTTTGTCGAAAGCTGTGTATAAGCTACTGAGCGGGACTTTCGCCATTTCACTGAATATTCAGTTTCAACTGTGAGCTTTAAATATCACCAATGTTCTATGAAAGCTCCATACAAAATTCTATAAAAGCTCCTGAGCTGTAGATTTATTTAGCAACCGTGAGCTTTAAATATCACCAAAGTTCTATGAAAGCTCCATGCAAAATTCTATAAAAGCTACTGAGCTGCAGATTTATTTAGCAACTGTGAGCTTTAAATATCACCAAAATTCTATGAAAGCTCCATACAAAATTCTATAAAAGCTCCTGAGCTGTAGATTTATTTAGCAACTGTGAGCTTTAAATATCACCAAAGCTCTATGAAAGCTCCATGCAAAATTCTATAAAAGCTCCTGAGCTGTAGATTTATTTAGCAACGCCAAATATTGACGGGAATGCGGCTGCAAAACCAAAAGACAAAAAATCAATTATGTAAACACAATATTTAGCAGCTTAAACCGTTAAACATTTAGTATAATTAAAATTTACGTGTGTATAATTGTATATTTAATATGATATTGTTATGTAAAGTATTATTCGTTGTTTAAGCAAAGATTTGTGAGATCTTAGTATCTTAGGCATATACACAATTTCGGGTTAGAAAAATGAAAATAATTATGAATATATAAAAACGTATGTAAACACTTATATACAACAAAAAACATATAAAAGCAGCAACAAACACACAGAAGAAATAAACTCAAATTTATTACAATATATATTTTTGTGAGTTGGAAATAACTGACAGTTGCAGTAAATTTATAAATAGTGCCGGTTTAGACGCAGGGTTGCATAAGAGTTAAGAAAAAATCATTACAAATAGTTGAAAAATAGCAAACTTTGAATTAAACACAAAAACAAATATGTATATGATGGGTGTTGGTGCAGAGAAGAGATATGAAAGTTAAACATACATATATTTATTTTTATACTGGTCGTAGGAAAAACAACAAAACAGTGCTGAATAATATGCAAATAGTGCTTTCAAGCTAAGATTAGAATGGTTGAGGATTAACGGTACACTCATTAACCGAAATTCAAAGCAAGCATTACATACATTATATAATAGATTAAATACATACATATGTACATATACATTTGTATGTATGTATCAATTCAGGAATCAAAAGTACTTCATAGTTCAAGCGAAAATGTTGAAAAAAGTGAATAGAAAGTGTAGTGAAAGAGCCAGCTTATGTATAAAAATATTAATCCAGAGAAAATAATAATAAAACAGTTAACAAAGCAATAAAAAACATATATAAATTACAAAGCAGGTAGACATAACAAAACAAGTTACAACTCAAAATTTATGCCTAAGAGAGCTCTGCAAACTACAAAGCAGTGCAACTGCAAAATATTCATTTTAAATTATAAAATTTCTTTTGAAATATATTATATTTATTTCCATAATTTGTTAAATACTTTCAACTTATAACACAAGAAAAATGTATAACTTATTTGCAACACAATTGAATGAAATGAGATAAAAAGCGTAAATACATATGTATATGTATGTACAATAGTACATATGTACAAGTACATATATAACATTAAAGATTTACAAAATTGTTGAACAAACTGCAAATGTTGAAATCCACACAAACATACATAGAATGCAAAAACACAAAAAACTGTTTCAAATTACCCAAACAAAAACAAAGCAAAAGAAAAATTTAATTTTAATAACAAAATATAAAAAATGTAAAAAACATATTTTAAAATAAGAAAATATGAAATGTATAAAAAAAAAAAAAAATAAATAAATAAAAAAAACATTAAAAAGAAATGAAACAAATATTATAATAAAAATGGCTTAAAACACGCTTTTGAATACTTTAAATTAAAAATAAAATAAACCCGTAAAAGGAAAAATGTCATTAAATATATATATGTATGTGTATAAAAAACTAAACAATCGTTAATGTAAAAAAATAATACTAAAATCTATACACAAATTTGTATGTGCAAATATACGATTATATACTTACATTATTGTAAAAAAAATTAAAATTTTGCGGTTATTAAAATGTGAAGAAAGTATAAAAAGTCAGTTGCATACATGCATAAGTAAACAACAAACAAACAAACACACATTCATACATATACATTTAAAAGTACATAACTACACACACATATACATACAACATATGTATGCGTAACCCAAACATATACCCCACAACATATACATACATGCATATATGGTATATCAATTCTAATGTAAATGTGAAGTCATTGAAAAAACATTTTCGAAAAATAAAGAATGTATACATACATTATTCAAAAGTAGCTGTTGTTTTTGTTTACGGAATCGATTTTCCGCTGCGGATACATTGAGGATGATGCAGAAAGCCTTTGGTGATGAGGCTATGTCTAATAAAAAATGTTTACACCTGGTATAGTGAGTTCCAAGCCGACCGTGAACGTGTCGAAGACGAAGAGCGTCCAGGGCGACCATCAACCTCAACCGACGAAGCTAAAATCAAAGATTTGGTGTTGAAAAACCGTCGACTAACAATTAGAGACTTTTCTGATGAAGTTGGCATATCGCAAGGCTCAGCCAGTACCATTTTGAAAGATGTTTTGGGCCTCAAGCGCGTCAAATCTCGACTGGTACCGAAAACATTGAATTTTTTGGAAAAAAGGCGTCGCGTTGAAGTGTGTGAAACGATGTTTTCCGACTACCAGGGTGTCATGAAATGCATTATAACTGGCGATGAGACTTGGATCTATGCTTACGACACCGAAACAACCGATCAATCGAGCGAATATCGTGCCAAAAGAGAGCCTAGACCAAAAAAATCGCACCAAAGTCGCTTAAAAGCATAAGAACTCCTATCTACTTTCACACTGTCTGAAATCGTATGGTAATTCCGTTCACTCGCCATACAACGGTACTGTTAAAAGCTACTAAGAGCGCAAGAAATTAATAACTAACTATGCAAGAGATATTCAATTTTACGGTCGAGATGGTATGATTGAGCTTTACGGGAGCCAGCGTAACGATGGGCGTGGCAAAATCAACTATATATCGGGACCCGACGTGATATACGTGGAATTTTTCTCACATTCTTATGTCACACTGTGAAAATTAGCTAAATCGGACAATAACCACGCGTATTTCGCATTCTCTTCCCACAATTTTATATTCCACCAACTTCTTTCGCTTTCCAATACTCAAATCAAGAAGCAATTGATAAAACGGTACACAACTTTATGCTAATAATTCCTTTGAAGTATTCTACCTTATGACCAAAAATTACTCAAATTCAACCAAAACTGTTCAAGCCACCAAATACCGTAAATGTGGACTCCTGTATCTATAGTTGACTTTGGACCGAAAATACCGGTAAATGTATGGGATATACAATTATAGAAAATATTTTCCTGGTAATAATGTTTCTGTGTATTAAAAAGGGGGTGAATCAGGTCAAAACTTTCCTGAGCCTTCATATATATAATACAAAGATATATACTTATATTATGAAGAGGAACGATTTGTACCTATTTTTGTATATTTGTATGTTTGTAATGAATAGGCTCAAAAAGTACTAGGCCGATTTAAAAAATTCTTTCACCAATAGAATGCTACATTCTTCCATGTCACATTGGCTACATTTCATTTTGAAAAATAATTAGGGATCTTTAGTAAAATTTGAACAATGTAACCGAAGGAGTAGAAAAATGAGTCTTAAAATGTCTTTCGTCGAATGCGCTGCCGAAACTATTAGCGATAGAACAAAATAATGTACAACAATATTGAAGATACATAATATTGAACATCATAATTTCTACAAAAAACTCTGCGGTAGCATATGTCCAACTATTGTGGTTATGTCACCACCACAACTTTTTTCATTTTAAACATTAATGAAAATGCTAACCAAATTCAAACCATGCTATTTATGTGTTTTTATTAATCCTTATCCAAATAAATTATTTGATAGTGAAGACCATTTAACTACCTATAAAATAGTTTTTAAATTGGACTTTCCATTCAAAAGATATTACGAATTAAAAAATTCAAAAAGTAAACAAAACCGCCAAAGCGCCGTGGCCGTTGTTTGCGATGCATTCTGAAAAGCGCGCCGGGCCAGAGAATGTATGTAAATGGTAAAAATATATGTAAAACGACTGAATTCATTATTTTTTACTTTTATTTTAAGTTTTTGATTATTATTATTTTTATTTTTTAATTTTTCATAATTAGTACTTTTATTTTATTTTTTTCGTAATTATTACTTTTTTTTATAATATTTGTATACGCTAATTTTTAAAGAATATTATTATTATTATTTAATATATTTATTTAATAATTAATTATTTACTTCTATGTAAAACGACTGTATTCATTATTTATTACTGTTATTTTAATTTTTTGATTATTATTGTTTTTATTTTTTAATTTTTCAAAAGTGCCCGAGGCTTATACCACCAAAGAAATTGAACATAAATAGATTTACATAGAAATATAACTGTGGAATTTTTTTTAATACAAATAAAAATATTTGTGAAAAAAAGTGTTTTATATCCAAATTTCCAAAAATAAATAATTGTCTACCCCGTGCGATACCGGACGGGCATAAAGATATTCGAACACCTCGACCATATATCGGACAATATGTGAGTTATCTCAATGAAAATGAGAGATGGTTTTTTACGAATAACAGTGAATATTTGTGAGTAAAAAAAAAATAAAAACGAAAACTTGACCTAGCCTCTAAATAACTAAGGTAAGAATTTTCCAATATCTGGCTGACTTTACTCCACATGATTGGTGTTACATGTGAGGTGTTAATAGTATGTGTTACTGGCAAAAATAAATAAAATCGGGTCCTACCGCAACATTTCCTGAAGGAGTGAATATCTTGGGCGTTGATTTTTGCAAGTTGCAAGAGTATAATACTGTGATCAAATTGAAAGGTGAATTTTTAATTAATACTTCGCGTGTTTTTCGAATCTGTAATTTTTTTTTCTGTAAGTTGGTGGTACTGTTAGTGGACATCTATGCTAAAAGGCATAAGGCTCTAAAAGTGAATTCTTCGATTTTTACTATGTCTGAATTTATTGAATAAGAAGTTCGAAACGCGCCATCTTATACTAAATTGGTTATTCGCAATCATTTCGCCACATTTTCTTTTTTTTTACTAATTTTTATTATGCTGAAATTCACTGAACTATATCAATGTCGTCGTATAACTCGTACAGCTCATCGTTCCATCGATTGCGATATTCGTTGTTGCCAAAGTCCAAAGGACCATAAATCTTTCGCAGAATCTTTCTCTCGAAAACTCGTTACGTCGACTCACCAGATGTTGTCGGCGTGTTTGCCTCTGCACAACATAGTGGTAGGGGAATATAGAGTTTGGTCTTCGTTCGTCGAGAGGGGACTTTACTTCTCAATGATATTGAGGAGGCTCTCTCTCGGTCTTATCTCCTAATCAGTATTTGAATAGCTCGACCTGCAATAAATCGGCTCCGGTCACTTTGTTGTTCTTCAAAAGGCTTATTTCTATTCGGTCTTCTTCATAGTCGAACATTGGAAGCTCTGCATTATCGTCATCAATTGTGGAATCGAGTTCTCCAACTCATGGTGTTAAACTTTCACTGCTATTCAACAGGCTAGAGAAGTGTTCCTTCCGTAATTTCAGTAAGACTGATGCTCAAAATCAGTCAATAGATCACCTCTGAGAGCTCTACAAAAATATGCTCCAGTCTTGAAACCCTCTGTTAGTTACCGCATCTTTTCGCAGAGTTTTCGAGCAATACTCCTGTAGGCCAGCTTGTCAAGCTTTTTTTTTGTCTGCAAATGCGTCTCGCTTCCATGTGTAGAAGTTCACACGCAAGTGAGAAAACTTCTCTGGGCGCCATTTACTTGGGAGTGATCAGAAACGATTCTTTTATATATGGCTAAAACTGCTCACGACTTTCGGTCTTCGGGACTAAGTATCGTCTGGTAG
>JAPZAG010002348.1:0-18483 GCA_027475135.1 Bactrocera correcta | reverse complement strand
TAATCTTATATTTAGGTATAAATTTGTTTTTCTTTTATATACAAATTTAGAACGATTTCGAAATGCTTCAAATCATAAGTTTAACTCATTTAAGCTAATTAACCTTCTTAAACGTATTGAAGTTGATATAGAGCCATTGCGGCATAACGGCAGTGCATGTAGAAGAATTCCGTTATCTTATATTTAGGTATAAAGTCGATTTTTTGTATATACACATTTAGCAAGCGTTATCGAAATGCTTCAACTCATTATCTTAACATATTTAAGTTAATAAACCTTCTTTAACGATCTGAAGTGGGCATATAGCCACGGCGCCATTACGGCAGTGCAGGTAGAAGAATTCCGTAATCTTTTATTTAGGTATAAAGTCGATTTTCTGTTATATACACATTTAGATATCGATATCGAAATGCTTCAAATCATTAGTTTAACATATTAAGTTAATAAACATTTTTTAGCTTACTGAAGTCTACATAAAGCCTTAACGGTATAACGGCAGTGCATGTAGAAGAATTCCGTTATCTTATATTTAGGTATAAAGTCGATTTTCTTGTATATACACATTTAGCAAGCGATATCAAAATGCTTCAAATCATTAGTTTAATATATTTAAGTTAATTAACCTTCTTTAACGTATTCAAGTTTATATAAAGCCATGGCGGCATAACGGCAGTGCATTTAGAAGATTTTCGAGTATATACACATTTAGCAAGCGATAGCGAAATGCTTCAAATCATTAGTTTAACATATTTAAGTTAATTAACCTTCTTAACGTATTGAAGTTGATATAAAGCCATGGCGGCATAACGGCAATGCATTTAGAAGAATTCCGTAATCTTATGTTTAGGTATAAAGTCGATTTTCTTGTATATACACGTTTAGCTATCGATATCGAAATGCTTCAAATCATTAGTTTAACATATTTAAGTTAATAAACGTTCTTTAACGCACTGAAGTCTACATAAAGCCTTAACGGTGTAACTGCAGTGCATTCAGAAGAATTCCGTAATTTTCTATTTAGGTATAAAGTTGATTTTCTTGTATTTACATATTTAGGAATCGATATCGAAATGCCTCAAATCATTAGATAAACATATTTAAGTTAATTAACCCTCTCTCTCTTACTGAAGTCTACATAAAGCCTTAACGGCATAACGGCAGTGAATCCGTTATCTTATATTTAGGTATAAATTCGATTTTCTTGTATATACACATTTAGCAATCGATATCGAGATGCTTCAACTCATTAGTTTAACATATTTAAGTTAATTAACCTTCTTTAACGATCTGAATTTGGCATATAGCCACGGCGGCATTACGGCAGTGCATATAGAAGAATTCCGTTATCTTATATTTAGGCATAAAGTCAAATTTCTTGTATTTACACATTTATCAATCGATATCGAAATGCTTGAAATCATTAGTTTAACATTTTAAATTAATAAACATTTTTTAGCTTACTGAAGTTTACATAAAGCCATAACGGTATAACGGCAGTGCACTTGGAAGAATTCCGTTATCTTATATTTAGGTATAATTCGATTTTCTTGTATATACACATTTAGCAAGCGATATTGAAATGCTTTAAATCATTAGTTTAACATATTTAAGTTAGTTAACCTTCTTTATCCTACTGAAGTTTACATAGAGCCATAACGGTATAACGGCAGTGCACTTGGAAGAATTCCGTAATCTTATATTTAGGTATAAAGTCGATTTTGTTGTTTATACATATTTAGCAATAGATATCGAGATGCTTCAACTCATAAGCTTAACATATTTAAGTTAATAAACCTTCTTCAACGATCTGAATTTGGCATATAGCCACGGCGTTATTACGGCGGTGCATGTAGAAAAATTCCGTAATCTTTTATTTAGGTATAAAGTCGATTTTCTTTTATATACACATTATGATATCGATATCGAAATGTTTCAAATCATTAGTTTAATATATTTATGTTTATAAACATTTTTTAGCTTACTGAAGTCTACATAAAGCCTTAACGGTATAACGGCAGTGCATTTAGAAGAATTCCGTTATCTTATATTTAGGTATAAAGTCGATTTTGTTGTGTATACACATTTAGCAATCGATAACGAAATGCTTCAAGTCATTAGTTTAACATATTTAAGTTAATTAACCTTCTTCAACGATCTGAATTTGGCATATAGCCAAGGCGGCATTACGGCAGTGCATGTAGAAGAATTCCGTAATCTTTTATTTAGGTATAACGTCGATTTTCTTTTATATACACAATTAGATATCGATATCGAAATGCTTCAAATCATTAGTTTAACATATTAAGTTAATAAACATTTTTTAGCTTAATGAAGTTTACATAAAGCCATAACGGTATAACGGCAGTGCACGTGGAAGAATTCCGTTATCTTATATTTATGTATAATTCGATTTTCTTGTATATACACATTTAGCAAGCGATATCGATATGCTTCAAATCATTAGTTTAACATATTTAAGTTAATTAACCTTATTTTTCCTGCTGAAGTTTACATAAAGCCATAACGGTATCACGGCAGTGCACTTGGAAGAATTCCGTAATCTTATATTTAGGTATAAGGTCGATTTTGTTGTATATACACATTTAGCGATCGATATCGAGATGCTTCAACTCATTAGCTTAACATGTTTAAGTTAATAAACCTCTTTAACGATCTGAATTTGGCATATAGCCACGGCGGTATTACGGCAGTGCATGTAGAAGAATTCCGTAATCTTTTATTTAGGTATAAAGTCGATTTTCTTTTATATACACATTTAGATATCGATATCGAAATGTTTCAAATCATTAGTTTAACATATTTAAGTTTATAAACATTTTTTAGCTTACTGAAGTCTACATAAAGCCTTAACGGTATAACGGCAGTGCATTTAGAAGAATTCCGTAATGTTATATTTAGGTATAAAGTCGATTTTCTTGTATATACACATATAGCAATCGATAACGAAATGCTTCAAGTCATAAGTTTAACATATTTAAGATAATTAACCTTCTTCAACGATCTGAGTTTGGCATATAGCCACGGCGGCATTACGGCAGTGCATGTAGAAGAATTCCGTAATCTTATATTTAGGTATAAAGTCGATTTTCTTTTATATACACATTTAGATATCGATATCGAAATGCTTCAAATCATCAGTTTAACATATTTAAGTTAATTAACCTTCTTTAACGTATTGAAGTTGATATAGAGCCATTGCGGCATAACGGCAGTGCATGTAGAAGAATTCCGTTATCTTATATTTAGGTATAAAGTCGATTTTCTTGTATATACACATTTAGCAAGCGATATCGAATGCTTCAAATCATTAGTTTAACATATTTAAGTTAATTAACCTTCTTTAAAGTATTAAAGTTGATATAAAGCCATGGCGGCATAACGGCAGTGCATTTAGAAGAATTCCGTTATCTTATATTTAGGTATAATTCGATTTTCTTGTATATGCACATTTAGCAAGCGATATCGAAATGCTTCAACTCATTAGTTTAATATATTTAAGTTAAAAAACCTTCTTTAACGAACTGACGTTGGCATAGAGCCATGGCGGCACTACGGCAGTGCATGTAGAAGAATTCCGTAATGTTATATTTAGGTATCAAGTCGATTTTCTTGTATATACACATTTAGCAAGCGATATCGAAATGCTTCAAATCATTAGTTTAACATATTTAAGTTAACTAACCTTCTTTAACGTATTGAAGTTGATATAAAGCCATGGTGGCATAACGGCAGTGCATTTAGAAGAATTCCGTAATCTTATATTTAGGTATAAAGTCGATTTTCTTGTATATACACATTTAGCAAGCTATATCGAAATGCTTCAAATCATTAGTTTAACATATTTAAGTTAATTACCCTTCTGTAACGTATTGAAGTTGATATAAAGCCATTAGGCGGCATAGCGGCAGTGCATTTAGAAGAATTCCGTAATCTTATATTTAGGTATAAAGTCGATTTTGATGTATATACACATTTAGCAAGCGATATCGAAGTGCTTCAACTCATTAGTTTAACATGTTTAAGTTAATAAACCTTCTTTAACGTATTGAAATTGATATAAAGCCATGGCGGCATAACGGCAGTGCATTTAGAAGAACTACGTAATCTTATACTTAGGTGTGAAGTCGATTTTCTTGTATATAAACATTTAGCAATCGATAACGAAATGCTTCAAATCATTAGTTTAACATATTTAAGTTAATTAATCTTCTTTAACGAGCTGAAGTTGGCATAAAGCCATGGCGGCATAACGGCAGTGCATGTAGAAGAATTCCGTAATCTTATATTTAGTTATAAAGTCGATTTTCTTGTATACACACATTTAGCAATCGATATCGAAATGCTTCAAATCATTAGTTTAACATATTTATGTTAATTAACTTCTTTATCTTACTGAAGTTGATATAAAGCCATGGCGGCATAATGACAGTACATTTGGAAGAATTTCGTAATCTTATATTTAGGTATAAAGTCGATTTTGTTGTATATACACATTTAGCAATCGATATCGAAATGCTTCAAATCATTAGTTTAACATATTTAAGTTAATTAACCTTCTTTAACGTAATGAAGATGATATAAAGCCATGGCGGCATAACGACAGTGCATTTAAAAGAATTCCGTAATCTTATATTTAGGTATAAATTCGATTTTCTTTTATATACACATTTAGATATCGATATCGAAATGCTTCAAATCATTAGTTTAACATATTAAGTTAATAAACGTTTTTTAGCTTACGGAAGTCTACATAAAGCCTTAACGGTATAACGGCAGTGCATTTAGAAGAATCCCGTTATCTTATATATAGGTATAAATTCGATTTTCTTGTATATACACATTTAGCAAGCGATATCGAAATGCTTCAAATCATTAGTTTAACATATTTAAGTTAATTAACCTTCTTTAACGTATTGAAGTTGATATAAAGCCATGGCGGCATAACGGCAGTGCATTTAGAAGAATTCCGTAATCTTATATTTAGGTATAAAGTCGATTTTCTCGTATATACACATTTAGCAAGCGATATCGAAATGCTTCAAATCATTAGTTTAACATATTTAAGTTAATTAACGTTCTTTAACGTATTGAAAATGATATAAAGCCATGGCGGCATAACGGCAGTGCATTTAGAAGAATTCCGTAATATTATATTTAGGTATAAAGTCGATTTTGTTGTATATACACATTGAGCCAGCGATATCGAAATGCTTCAACTCATTAGTTTAACATATTTAAGTTAATAAACCTTCTTAAACGAACTGAAGTTTGCATAAAGCCATGGCGGCATAACGGCAGTGCATTTAGAAGAATTCCGTAATGTTATAATTTTATATTTAGGTATAAATTCGATTTTCTTGTATATACACAGTTAGCAAGCGATATCGAAATGCTTCAAATCATTAGTTTAACATATTTAAGTTAATTAACCTTCTTTAACGTATTGAAGTTGATATAAAGCCATGGCGGCATAACGGCAGTGCATTTAGAAGAATTCCGTAATCTTATATTTAGGTATAAAGTCGATTTTGATGTATATACACATTTAGCAAGCGATATCGAAATGCTTCAACTCATTAGTTTAACATATTTAAGTTAGTAAACCTTCTTTAACGTATTGAAGTTGATATAAAGCCATGGCGGCATAACGGCACTGCATTTAGAAGAATTACGTAATCTTATACTTAGGTATGAAGTCGATTTTCTTGTATATAAACATTTAGCAAGCGATATCGAAATGCTTCAAATCATTAGTTTAACATATTTAAGTTAATTAATCTTCTTTAACATATTGAAGTTGATATAAAGCCATGGCGGCATAACGGCACTGCATTTAGAAAAATTCCGTAATCTTATATTTAGGTATAAAGTCGATTTTGTTGTATATACACATTTAGCAATCGATATCAAAATGCTTCAACTCATTAGCTTAACATATTTAAGTTAATAAACCTTCTAATCTTATATTTAGGTATAAAAATCGATTTTCTTGTATATACACATTGAGCTATCGATATCGAAATGCTTCAAATCATTTGTTTAACATTATAATTTAATAAACATTTTTTTAGCATACTGAAGTCTACATAACGCCTTAACGGTATAACGGCAGTGCATTTAGAAGAATTCCGTAATCTTATATTTAGGTATAAAAACGATTTTCTTGTATATACACATTTAGCAATCGATATCGAAATGCTTCAAATCATAAGTTTAACATAATTAAGTTAATTAATCCTCATGGTCTTACTGAAGTCTACAAAAGCTTTACGGCATAACGGCAGTGCATTTGGAAGATTTCCGTAATCTTATATTTAGGTATAAAGTCGATTTTGTTGTATATACGCATTTAGCAATCGATAACGAAATGCTTCAAGTAATTAGTTTAACATATTTAAGTTAATTAACCCTCTTTATCTTACTGAAGTCCACAAACGCCTTAACGCCATAACGGCAAAGCATTTAGAAGAATTACGTAATCTTATATTTAGGTATAAAGTCGATTTTGTTGTATATGCACATTTAGCAATCGATATCGAGATGCTTCAACTCATTAGTTTAATTTATTTAAGTTAATAAACCTTCTTTAACAAACTGAAGTCTACATAAAGCCTTAAGGGTATAACTGCAGTGCATCAGAAGAATTCCGTTATCTTATATTTAGGTATAAATTCGATTTTCTTGTATATACATATTTAGCAAGCGATACCGAATTGCTTCAAATCATTAGTTTAACATATTTAAGTAAATTAACCTTCTTTAACGTATTGAAGTTGATTTAAAGCCATGGCGGCATAACGGCAGTGCATTTAAAAGAATTCCGTTATCTCATATTTAGGTATAAAGTCGATTTTGTTGTATATACACATTTAGCAAGCGATATCGAAATGCTTCAACTCATTAGTTTAACATATTTAAGTTAATTAACCTTCTTTAACGTATTGAAATTGATATAAAGCTATGGCGGCATAACGGCAGTGCATGTAGAAGAATTCCGTTATCTTATATTTAGGTATAAAGTCGAATTTCTTGTATATACACATTTAGCAATCGATATCGAAATGCTTCAAATCATTACTTTAACACATCTAAGTTAATAAACGTTCTTTAACGCACTGAAGTCTACATAAAGCCATAACGGTATAACGGCAGTGCATTGGGAAGAATTCCGTAATCTTATATTTAGTATAAGGTCGATTTTGTTGTATATACACATTTAGCAATCGATACCGAGATGCTTCAACTCACTAGTTTATTATATTAAGTTAATAAACATTTTTTAGCTTACTGAAGTTTACATAAAGCTTAACGGTATAACGACAGTGCATTTAGAAGAATTCCGTAATCTTATATTTAGGTATAAAGTCGATTTTGTTGTATATACACATTTAGCAATCGATGTCGAGATGCTTCAAACTCATTAGTTTAACATATTTAAGTTAATTAACCTTCTTTAACGTATTGAAGTTGATTTAAAGCCATGGCGGGCATAACGGCAGTGCATTTAGAAGAATTCCGTTATCTTATATTTAGGTATAAAGTCGATTTTCTTTTATATACACATTTAGCAATCGATAACGAAATGCTTCAAATCATTAGTTTAACATATTTAAGTTAATTAATCTTCTTTAACGTATTGAAGTTGATATAAAGCCATGGCGGCATAACGGCAGTGCATTTAGAAGAATTCCGTAATCTTATATTTAGGTATAAAGTCGATTTTCTTTTATATACACATTTAGCAAGCGAGCAGTGCATTTAGAAGAATTCCGTTATCTTATATTTAGGTATAAATTCGATTTTCTCGTATATACACATTTAGCAAGCGATATCGAAATGCTTCATATCATTAGTTTAACATATTTAAGTTAATTAACCTTCTTTATCCTACTGAAGTTTACATAAAGCCATAACGGTATAACGGCAATGCATTTGGAAGAATTTCGTAATCTTATATTTAGGTATAAAGTCGATTTTGTTGTATATACACATTTAGCAATCGATATCGAGATGCTTCGACTCATTAGCTCAACATATTTAAGTTAACAAACCTTCTTTAACGATCTCAATTTGGCATATAGCCACGGCGGTATTACGGCAGTGCATTTAGAAGAATTCCGTAATCTTCTATTTAGGTATAAAGTCGATTTTCTTGTATTTACATATTAAGCAATCGATATCGAAATGCTTCAAATAATTAGTTTAACATATTTAAGTTAATTAACCCTCTCTATCTTACTGAATTCTACATAAAGCCTTAACGGTATAACGGCAGTGCATTTAAAAGAATTCCGTTATCTCATATTTAGGTATAAAGTCGATTTTGTTGTATTTACACATTTAGCAAGCGATATCGAAATGCTTCAACTCATTAGTTTAACATATTTAAGTTAATTAACCTTCTTTAACGTATTGAAGTTGATATAAAGCCATGGCGGCATAACGGCAGTGCATGTAGAAGAATTCCGTTATCTTATATTTAGGTATAAAGTCGAATTTCTTGTATATACACAATTAACAGGCGATATCGAAATGCTTCAAATCATTAGTTTATCATATTTAAGTTAATTACCTTCTTTAACGTATTGAAGTTGATATAAAGCCATGGCGGCATAACGGCAGTGCATTTAGAAGAATTCCGTAATCTTATATTTAGGTATAAAGTCGATTTTGTTGTATATACACATTAAGCAATCGATGTCGAGATGCTTCAACTCATTAGTTTAACATATTTAAGTTATTAAACCTTCTTTAACGAACTGAAGTTGGAATAAAGCCATGGCGGCATCACGGCAGTGCATGTAGAAGAATTCCGTTATCTTATATTTAGGTATAATGTCGATTTTGTTGTATATACACATTTAGCAAGCGATATCGAAATGCTTCAAATCATTAGTTTAACATATTTAAGTTAATAAACCTTCTTTAACGAAATGAAGTTGGCATAAAGCCATGGCGGCATAACGGCAGTGCATTTAGAAGAATTCCGTCATCTTTTATTTAGGTATAAAGTCGATTTTCTTGTATATACACTGTTAGCAAGCGATATCGAAATGCTTCAAATCATTAGTTTAACATATTTAAGTTAATTAACCTTCTTTAACGTATTGAAGTTGATATAAAGCCATGGCGGCATAACGGCAGTGCATTTAGAAGAATTCCGTAATCTTATATTTAGGTATAAATTCGATTTTGTTGTATATACACATTTAGCAATCGATATCGAAATGCTTCAACTCATTAGTTTAACATATTTAAGTTAATTAACCTTCTTTAACGTATTGAAGTTGATATAAAGCCATGGCGGCATAACGGCAGTGCATTGGAAGAATTCCGTAATCTTATACTTAGGTATGAAGTCGATTTTCTTGTATAAGTTAAGCAGGTTAGGTTTAACTAATGAGTTGTCTCGAAGAACTGTCCTGTTATGCTAACAGCGCAGCCTTAAATACCCTCTCGTCTAATGGTTTTCAGGTGTTGTTGTTATTGTTGCGCGCAGTGATCTTATGTGCTTTATTATACCGTTGCTGGGTTACCTAACTAACCCAAGCGCATGGTGAAGTTGTTGTTAGGCAAGCGATGAACTCGTGCGCCGAATTGGGCTTTTGGCGGGCTGCTTGGCTAGCCTATGCACACGGTAGAGCTGTTGCTGGCGGCTTAGACTGCATACACATGCGCGAGGTGTTTGCTGTTGTTGGGTGGTTATAGAATTACGCGCTATCCTGCGTCGTTGCGATGTTGCTAGGCAAACACATAGGTAAGGTTAATTGCCTGCGCAGTGTTCTTAAGCGCCGGACTGTTCCGTTGTTGGACAGCTTAGAAAACATATGCGCGAGGTGTTGATGTTGCTAAGCGCCACTGTCGAAAGGTTGCGTGGTGATGACATACGCTAAGCTGTGTTGTTGCAATGCTGCATTCGAGCGCAATATAATAACTCCTCCCCGGAAAAATACGGAACGTCCCTGATCCGACGGGTTTTTTTGTTTTAACTAACGTAATAATGTAATCCAATTTCTGCTTACCCACTGACTTATAAATATTAAGTTATTTTTCTGACAACGTTGGCATGTAAATATATGTACATTTTTATACAAAATTCTTAAGCAATATATATTTGAAAATTACGTTTTCCGCATACATACATATGTACGTTCACAATTAATAGTATGTCATGTTCCTTTCGAATCTTATATCGTTTGAGTCAAAATAAGCAATTTTACAAAAAAATATAATACAATAGTAAAAATTCAGTTTTTACTTAACCTAGTGATTTTGAGAGAAATTGTTTTGCAACATTTTTTTAAGAATTTTCTGTTGAAAATGATGTTTTCCGTATACATATGTACGTTTACAATTATAGTATGTCATGTTCATTTTGAATCTTATATCGTTTGAGTCAAAATAAGAAATTTTACAAAAAAATATAATACAATAGTAAAAATTCAGTTATTACTTAACCTAGTGATTTAGAGAGAAATTGTTTTGCAACATTTTTTTAAGAATTTTCTGTTGAAAATGATGTTTTCCGTATACATATGTACGTTTACAATTAATAGTATGTCATGTTCATTTTGAATCTTATATCGTTTGAGTCAAATAAGAAATTTTACAAAAAAATATAATACAATAGTAAAAATTCAGTTATTACTTAACCTAGTGATTTAGAGAGAAATTGTTTTGCAACATTTTTTTTTTAAGAATTTTCTGTTGAAAATGATGTTTTCCGTATACATATGTACGTTTACTACGAATCGTGTATGGTTTCCATTTTGTACCTTATGTTGTTTAGCAAAACTAACTATTTTGCAAAAACTAATACAACCATATCAGTTCAATTTTGCTTAACCTAATGACTTGGAAATATTTACTTATGTTTTTATAACTCATAGAAATTTAAATTTTTCTACACAATTTAAATAATGTTCTGTTGGATATTTTCCGTACATTTACATACGTACTTTTGTAGCTTGTAACTTAACAAAGATAAGTATTTCACAAAAAATTAAGTAACATCTTCAGGAATTAAATGAAAATTATTAAGTTTTAAGCAAAATAAGCATAAATTATTAATGCTATTTCCTTATCAAATGATTTTGCTCTTTTATAATTTTACTTGCGATTGTTGTATTTTTACATAGCATGTTTTCATTTTTGTAGTTAACCTTTAATAATATTCCTTTTAATTAAATAAATTTCTAGTATCGTTGGTGAGAAGTAGTTGAATTCTTTGAAAAAATTAAAAAAAAAAGTATAAAGTCCTTAAACAGAACTTGCAGAAATATTTTTCATGAACAATTTGACTTGTCGATTTGTGATGGTGAACATCAGCGTATATTATCTTTGTGTACTTTTTTACCATTTATTAACACGGTTGTTCCTAAATCCTTCTGTACGACGTTTTCAACGTAAATCTTATTTAATTTATTTCCAAGTCGTTTATTGCGGCGAACGTAAACTTTTTCACCTTCTTTAAACGTCCTTTGGTCAACTTTAGATTTTTTAATAATATTTTCTTGAGCAGTATGTAGTGCTACCTTAATTGAGTCTAGGTGATCTTTGAAAAATTATTTATTATATCTATCGGTTTGGCATCGACGGTCGAATGTATTGAGTTGTTATACTTATGCGTTGCAAGTAAGATTAATTCTTTAATATCCGTTATGTTATGTTCTGCTTTTATACATCGTGCGATTTCTGCCAAGGTAGAATGCGTTCTCTCTATTTGGCCATTACTTTAACTATGCAAGGTTGGTATAAAAAATTGCTCGATTCCGAATTGATCTTTCAACAAATTGACCACTGTATTCGATTGAAAGGATTTTTCATTATCGGAAACAATTAACTTCGTTTTTCTAAACTTGTTTAGTACGATTAGCAGTGCACTTTTTATATCAATTGTTGATCTGGAATCGATCGGAATTGTGACTGTGAATTTAGAAAATTTATCTATGCAGGTAAAGAAATGAAATCTGTCTACAGAAAATATATCCATGTGAAGGATTTGTCCGGGATATTCTGGTATTGGTGTTCTGCCTACTTCTGTTTTTGGTGGGTGTCTATTGTATTTGTTTTCCAAACATGTTCTACAATTCTTGGCTATTGTTGTTAAAGTCTTCTTAATTTCTGGAAAAACATATTCTGAAATCAATTGTTTGTAGTTCTCTTGGATTGAGCGGTGAGCTCTATTATGTTCCATGGTAGCAGCCTCGATTTGATCTTCTTTTTTGATCAGATCTATTACTAATTTTTCGGTGTGCACGAATTTTACACCTGGAAAGTTTGACAGAAGTAATGATTGTACTCGGCCTAAAGTCTCAAGTTCACAATAGATTCCATTAACTAACGGGTGTGGCAGCATTATAAATATGTAAATTATATATTGTGGTAACATCATAAACCTGTAAATTATGTATCTTATTATAAATAAAGGAGTGTGGCAGCACGATCTGCGGCCATGTTGAAGATAAAGAAGAACGAGTGCAGATCATTTAAAAAGAGCGTCCAACATAATAAAAATTGCTTAAAATATCAGAAGTGGTTGTATTGCGCCCAAAATGTCATCAAACGAGGATTCGCTTAGTTTATACACAGTTGAACAATTAAAATCATGGTTGCGTTCGCTCAAACATAAAACAACAGGTAGTAAAGCCGAACTAATTGTTCGCCTACAAAAAATTCCTGAGGAGCTTCGTGGAAATTTTCGAAACTCCATGGTTGACGTTGACGCTGACGTTGACTGTACGCAAGCCATCATTGCGGAAAAAGAACAAGCTGATGAAATCAACGAAGGAGCGAGCAGTATAAACATCACCGAGGAGTGTGGTGAATTTAGCAATGGGATTGTACCACAATATGACGCAAGTAATCGAACGAGTGTTGAAAAGAAACAAAAAGAGTGTGATGCAAACGAGTGGCGACTTTTAAAAATCGAATTAGAATTGTTGAAGCGTGAGTGTGAACTAAAGAAGATGGAAAATGAACTTCTAATGAGAGAAAAAGAACAGTTGAGAAATAGTGATAATCAAACAAAAAACATTTCCAATAAGCAAAAGTTCGCAGATGTTAAAGAACTTATATCTGAATTTTCTGGTAGTGGTGAATGTCTTAAGCTATGGCAAGCACAACTAAAAAATATCCAGAGTGTTTACCAACTTGATGATAACAACCTAAGAGCATTAATTGCAAATAAATTAAAAGGCAATGCGCTAAAGTGGTTACATTCTCGAGATGACTTGATTTTAATGCCAATCGACAAGTTCTTAAAGGAAATGAGCTCGCTGTTTGAAGAAAAAACAAGCAATTTGATGCTAAAAAAAAAGTTTGAAATCAGGCAGTGGTTGACTACCGAATCGTTTCGAGAATATTTCCAAGAAAAACTAATTCTGGCAAATAGAATTCTAATTGGTGAAGATGAACTTGTAGAATATCTAATTGATGGTATTCCGGATAATACTTTACGTTCGCAAGCTAAAATGCAACGATTTCATGACAAATATGAATTGTTAGAAGCGTTTAGAAATATTCAATTGCCACGATATATATCAAAGAAAATGACAGCAGACAATCAACATGAGCAGTCGAATAATGGACAACAAACAACAAGAGTCGTGAGATGCTACAATTGCAACTCCGTTGGCCATTTAGCAAGTGTATGCCGAAAACCCAAACGAGAGCTTGGTGCTTGTCATGTATGCGCTGAAGTTGGCCATTTAGCAGCAAATTGTCCACAAAGGAAGAGCCGCCCTGTACAACATGTCACAGAATTGATGGAAGGCGATGAATATGTAAGGTTTTTAAATTATGTATTTATTAATTCTAAATTTACTTATAAAACTTTATTAGGATCATTAATTGATACGGGAAGCCCCATTAGCTTTGTTCGCCAACAGTTCGTACCAGATGTAGTAATAAACAGAAAGAACAATGTATTTTTAAAATATAGTGGTATAAACAAAAGTCCATTATCTATTGTCGGAAATGTAAACAGTTTTATTTTTTTCAAAAATAAAAGAATTGAATTAACGATGTTAGTCGTAACAAATGAAACAATGACTCATCCAATTATTTTAGGAAGAGACTTTTTAAGTAAATCTAATTTAAAATTAGAATGTAAAGAAATAGATTCGAATTTCAAAGTCGAAAATAACACATATGATGAAGAGTGTCAAAGATTAATGAAAATTGAATTTGATAACACTAAATTTTCTGTGAATTACAATGAAGTATTGAAAACTGAAGCAAAAACTCCTAATGTTTATATAAAAAATGATAATGTAAGTGTCTATGCAAAACAAAAATTTCTGCAAATATTTCAAGATTATTATATGTGCTGTAAGCGCCCCGATACGCCAAAAATTAGATGTGAGATGAAACTGTTGTTGAGTACAGAAAAACCTTTTAATTGTCCTCCAAGAAGACTGTCATACAGTGAAAAACAACAAGTTAGGGTTGTTTAGATGACTTAATGCAAACCAAGATAATTAGGCCGAGTAAGTCAGAATATTCTTCCCCCATTGTTTTAGTAAGGAAAAAAACAGGTGATATAAGGTTATGTGTGGATTTTCGTAGTTTGAATAAGATAACATTGAAAGATAACTATCCCTTGCCTCTTATTGATGATCTGTTAGATAGACTAGCAAATAAATGCATTTTTTCGTTATTGGATTTAAAGAGTGCGTTCTATCACGTAGATATGGTTGAAGATTCGATTAAATACACTTCTTTTGTAACACCGATGGGGCAGTACGAGTTTTTGAAAATGCCTTTCGGTCTGAAAAATGCACCTTCAACATTCCAGCGGTTTGTTAGCCATGTTTTCGATGATCTGATTCGAGCAGAGAAAATTGCTATTTATTTAGACGATATCATGATAGCTACAAGTAATGAAGAAGAACATTTAGACATTTTGCAGGAAGTTTTTAATAAGTTAGTACAAAACAAATTGGAATTGAGGTTAGATAAATGCCGATTTATGGAGTCAGAAATACGCTATTTAGGATATAACATTTCGAGTAAAGGTATTCTACCGGATGAAAAGAATGTAGAAGCTATACTGAATTTTCCTATACCCAGTAACACAAAAGCTGTACACAGTTTTTTGGGCTTATGCTCATACTTTAGAAGATTCGTTAAAGATTTTTCGCGAGAAGCTCAGCCTCTGTACAAACTAATAAAAAAGAATGTTAAATTTACATTTGGGGAAGACGAGTTACAGTGTTTTGAGAAACTTAAAAATAAATTAATTGGGTCTCCTATCTTAGCGATTTACGACCCAAGAGATGATACAGAGCTGCATTGCGATGCCAGCTCTCGGGGATTTGGTGCAATATTATTACAAAAAAAGAGTGACGACAAATTTCACCCAGTCTTTTATTTTTCGAAACGTACCAGCGAGCCCGAATCTAAATACCACAGCTTTGAGCTGGAAACACTTGCAATTATTTATGCACTTCGGAGATTTCGGGTATATCTTCAAGGATTGAAATTTAAGATAGTCACTGATTGCAATTCACTCATGCTAACTTTAAATAAGAAGGAAGTAAATCCAAGAATAGCCAGGTGGGCACTCGAATTGCAAAATTTTCAATATGTTCTCGAACACCGTAATGGAAATAGAATGCTCCATGTGGACGCACTTAGTCGCACTTCAAATATCTTAGTTCTTGAAGAAAATACGTTTGAGCAAAATCTGTCAATTTGCCAAAATCGAGATAGGAAAATTATTGAAATCCGGGGGGAATTGGAAAACAAGAAAAATGGTGTTTTTGAAATGCGGAATGGCTTAGTTTATAGAAAAAACGGACAAAATATACTATTTTATATACCAAATGAGATGGAAGAACATTTATTGAGAAAGTATCACGATGAAATGGGTCATATGGGAAGTGATAAAGTTTTCAGTGCTATAATAAAGTCATATTGGTTTCCCAAAATGAAGGAGAAAATTAAACAATATATCTGAAATTGCCTAAAGTGTATTGCCTTTTCCTCGAAGAGTGGGAAACATGAGGGCCTCTTACATAATATACCCAAAGGAAACGTACCTTTCGAAACTGTTCATGTGGATCACTTCGGTCCAGTGTCATTTAAACATTCTAAGAAAAAATATGTATTTTTGGTAATAGATGGGTTCACTAAATTTGTTAAGTTATATGCGGTGTGTTCAGCAGGCACCAGGGAGGTCATGAGCTGTTTAAAATTGTATTTTAGTAGTTACAGTCGTCCAAAGGTATTGATATCTGATCGAGGCAGTGCGTTTACATCAAAAGATTTTGAAAATTTTTTGAAAACAAATAACGTAAAACATGTAAAAATTGCGACAGGATCGCCACAAGCCAATGGACAGGTGGAGCGCGTTAATCGTAGTCTTGCTCCAATGATAGCAAAATTAACCAGCGGTGGCTTTAATTTCAGCTTAGACAAAACTTTACCGGACATAGAGTATGCTTTAAACAATACGATGCATCGAAGTATAGGCACAACTCCAAGCGAACTACTTTTTGGAGTTTCACAAAGGGGAACTGTCGTTGACTTTCTCAGAGAAAGACTAGAAGAAAATGATTTGAATAATAATGAACGTAACTTAGCAGATATTAGGGATAAGGCAGCAGAAAATATTTCAAAGTCTCAAAATTATAATAAATTGCTGAAAGATAAACATCGGACACAAAGAAAGTATATGGAAGGAGATTATGTTATGGTAAAGAATTATATAAGTAATCCAGGTGCATGTAAAAAGATTGCCCCCAAGTTTAAAGGTCCTTATAGAGTTTGCAAAATACTTCCTAATGACAGGTATATACTTAGAGATGTCGAGGGATTTCAACTTAGCCAAATTCCATATGAAGGAATATGGGAAGTAGCAAACATGAAGCCTTGGTTAAACCATGGTCTCCCTAATGAAAGCGTAATCGGGACGATTACATGTCAGGATGGTCGAACTGTGGCAGCATTATAAATATGTAAATTATATATTGTGGTAACATCATAAACCTGTAAATTATGTATCTTATTATAAATAAAGGAGTGTGGCAGCACGATCTGCGGCCATGTTGAAGATAAAGAAGAACGAGTGCAGATCATTTAAAAAGAGCGTCCAACATAATAAAAATTGCTTAAACGGGTGATTTTTTTGAGGTTAGGATTTTCATGCAGTAGTATTTGACAGATCACGTGGGATGTCAGACATGGTGTCAAAGAGAAAGATGCTCAGTATGCTTTGACATTTCATCATGAATAGACTTACTAACGAGCAACGCTTGCAAATCATTGAATTTTATTACCAAAATCAGTGTTCGGTTCGAAATGTGTTTCGCGCTTTACGTCCGATGAGCGATGAGGCTCATTTCTGGTTGAATGGCTACGTAAATAAGCAAAATTGCCGCATTTGGGGTGAAGAGCAACCAGAAGCCGTTCAAGAACTGCCCATGCATCCCGAAAAATGCACTGTTTGGTGTGGTTTGTACGCTGGTGGAATCATTGGACCGTATTTTTTCAAAGATGCTGTTGGACGCAACGTTACGGTGAATGGCGATCGCTATCGTTCGATGCTAACAAACTTTTTGTTGCCAAAAATGGAAGAACTGAACTTGGTTGACATGTGGTTTCAACAAGATGGCGCTACATGCCACACAGCTCGCGATTCTATGGCCATTTTGAGGGAAAACTTCGGACAACAATTCATCTCAAGAAATGGACCCGTAAGTTGGCCACCAAGATCATGCGATTTAACGCCTTTAGACTATTTTTTGTGGGGCTACGTCAAGTCTAAAGTCTACAGAAATAAGCCAGCAACTATTCCAGCTTTGGAAGACAACATTTCCGAAGAAATTCGGGCTATTCCGGGCCCAAATGCTCGAAAAAGTTGCCCAAAATTGGACTTTCCGAATGGACCACCTAAGACGCAGCCGCGGTCAACATTTAAATGAAATTATCTTCAAAAAGTAAATGTCATGAACCAATCTAACGTTTCAAATAAAGAACCGATGAGATTTTGCAAATTTTATGCGTTTTTTTTTTTTAAAAGTTATCAAGCTCTTAAAAAATCACCCGTTACGTTTGGATTTATCTTTTCCCGTATGGTTTGTAAAAGAAATTCTGCGCTTTTAAAATTTATGGTATGTCTAATGAGTTTTTGAAATAAAATTTTCGTAGACTTGCTGTTAACTTCGGATGGTAAGAGTACTAATTGGGCTTTAAATTGGTTGACAGGATTTTTGAAGCTTTTTATTACACCTGAAAGAGAAATCTCGCTGTGAGCCGTTGATATTGAGTCGTCAAGGTTGTGAATGTACTGGCGTGAAAGTGCGTCGGCCACTTTGTTCTCTTTGCCAGGTTTATAGAAGTATTTTGGTGCAAACGAGTTTATAAATGCAGTCCACCTTTTAATTTTTGAATTAGGATTTCTATCCGATATGGCAAACGTCAATGGTTGATGGTCCGTGTAAATGTGAATGTTTTTGA
>JAPZAG010002347.1:0-18493 GCA_027475135.1 Bactrocera correcta | reverse complement strand
GCTGAAAAATGTTTATTAATTTAAAATGTTAAACTAATGATTTGAAGCATTTCGATATCGATATCTAAATGTGTATATAAAAGAAAATCGACTTTATACCTAAATAAAAGATTACGAAATTCTTCTACATGCACTGCCGTAATGCCGCCTTGGCTATATGCCAAACTCAGATCGTTGAAGAAGGTTAATTAACTTAAATATGTTAAACTAATGACTTGAAGCATTTCGTTATCGGTTGCTAAATGTGTATATAAAAGAAAATCGACTTTATACCTAAATATTAGATTACGGAATTCTTCTAAATGCACTGCCGTTATGCCGCCATGGCTTTATATCAACTTCAATACGTTAAAGAAGGTTAATTACCTTAAAAATGTTTAACTAATGATTTGAAGCATTTTGATATCGACTGCTAAATGTGTAAATGCAAGAAAATCGACTATACACCTAAATTTAAAATTATAACATTACGGAATTCTTCTAAATGCACTGCCGTTATATCGTTAAGGCTTTATGTAGACTTCGGTTAGCTATAAATGTTTATTAACTTAATATGTTAAACTAATGATTTGAAGCATTTCGATATCGATAGCTAAATATGTATATACAAGAAAATCGACTTTATACCTAAATATAAGATTATGGAATTCTTCTACATGCACTGCCGTTATGCCTCCATGGCTGTATGCCCACTTCAGATCGTTAAAGAAAGTATATTAACTTAAATATGATAAACTAATGAGCTGAAGCTTTTCTATATCGATTGCTAAATGTGTATATACAAGAAAACCGATTTTATACCTAAATAAAAGATTACGGAATTCACCCAAATTTACTGCCGTTATGCCGCTATGGCTTAATGTAAACTTCAGTAAGATTAAGAAGGTAAATTAACCTAAATATGCTAAACCTGTTATTTGAAGCATTTCGATATCGGTTGCTAAATGTGTATATACAACAAAATCGATTTTATACATAAATATATGATTACGGAATTCTTCTAAATGCACTGCCGTTATGCCGCCATGGCTTTATATCAACTTCAATACGTTAAAGAATTTTAACTAACTTAAATATGTTAAACTAATGATTTGAAGCATTTCGATATCGCTTGCTAAATGTGTCTATTCAAGAAAATCGAATTTATACCTAAATACGAGATTACGGAATTCTTAAATGCACTGCAGTTATACCGTTAAGGCTTTATGTAGATTTCAGTTCGTTAAAGAAGGTTTATTAACTTAAATATGTTAAACTAATGATTTGAAGCATTTCGATATCGCTTGCTAAATGTGTATATACAAGAAAATCGACTTTATACCTAAATATAAGATAAAGGAATTCTTCTACATGCACTGCCGTTATGCCGCAATGGCTCTATATACACTTCAATACGTTAAAGAAGGTTAATTAACTTAAATATGTTAAACTGATGATTTGAAGCATTTCGATATCGATATCTAATTGTGTATATAAATAAAAATCGACTTTATACCTAAATAAAAGATTACGGAATTCTTCTATATGCCAAACTCAGATCGTTGAAGAAGGTTAATTAACTTAAATATGTTAAACTAATGACTTGAAGCATTTCGTTATCGATTGCTATATGTGTATATACAAGAAAATCGACTTTATACCTAAATATAAGATTACGGAATTCTTCTAAATGCACTGCCGTTATACCGTTAAGGCTTTATGTAGACTTCAGTTAGCTAAAAAATGTTTATAAACTTAAACATGTTAAACTAATGATTTGAAACATTTCGATATCGATATCTAAATGTGTATATAAAAGAAAATCGACTTTATACCTAAATAAAAGATTACGGAATTCTTCTACATGCACTGCCGTAATACCGCCGTGGCTATATGCCAAATTCAGATCGTTAAAGAAGGTTTATTAACTTAAACATGTTAAGCTAATGAGTTGAAGCATTTCGATATCGATCGCTAAATGTGTATATACAACAAAATCGACTTTATACCTAAATATAAGATTACGGAATTCTTCCAAGTGCACTGCCGTTATACCGTTATGGCTTTATGTAAACTTCAGTAGGAAAAATAAGGTTAATTAACTTAAATATGTTAAACTAATGATTTGAAGCATATCGATACCGCTTGCTAAATGTGTATATACAAGAAAATCGATTTATACCTAAATATAAGATAACGGAATTCTTCCAAGTGCACTGCCGTTATACCGTTATGGCTTTATGTAAACTTCAGTAAGCTGAAAAATGTTTATTAAATTAATATGTTAAACTAATGATTTGAAGCATTTCGATATCGATATCTAATTGTGTATATATAAGAAAATCGACTTTATACCTAAATAAAAATTACGGAATTCTTCTACATGCACTGCCGTAATGCCGTCGTGGCTATATGCCAAATTCAGATCGTTGAAGAAGGTTAATTAACTTAAATATGTTAAACTAATGACTTGAAGCATTTCGTTATCGGTTGCTAAATGTGTCTATAAAAGAAAATCGACTTTATACCTAAATATTAGATTACGGAATTCTTCTAAATGCACTGCCGTTATACCGTTAAGGCTTTATGTAGACTTCAGTAAGCTAAAATATGTTTATAAACTTAAATATGTTAAACTAATGATTTGAAGCATTTCGATATCGATATTTAATTGTGTATATAAAAGAAAATCGACTTTATACCTAAATAAAAGATTACGGAATTCTTCTACATGCACTGCCGTAATGCCGCCTTGGCTATATGCCAAACTCAGATCGTTGAAGAAGGTTAATTAACTTAAATATGTTAAACTAATGACTTGAAGCATTTCGTTATCGATTGCTATATGTGTATATACAAGAAAATCGACTTTATACCTAAATATAAGATAACGGAATTCTTCTAAATGCACTGCCGTTATACCGTTAAGGCTTTATGTAGACTGATTTGAGGCATTTCGCTATCGATTGCTAAATATGTATATGCAAGAAAATCGACTTTATAGCTAAATATAAGATTACGGAATTCTTCTAAATGCACTGCCGTTATGTATTTATGGCTTTATATCAACTTCAGTTATTTAAAGAAGGTTAACTAACTTAAATATGTTAAACTAATGATTTGAAGCATATCGATATCGATTGCTAAATGAGTATATACTAGAAAATCGACTTTATACCTAATATAAGATTACGGAATTCTGCCAAATGCACTGCCGTTATGCCGTTAAGGCTTTTGTAGACTTTAGTAAGATAAAGAGGGTTAATTAGCTTAAATATGTTAAACTTATGATTTGAAGCATTTCGATATCGATTACTAAATGTGTACATACAACAAAATCGACTTTATACCTAAATATAAGATAACGTAATTCTTCTAAATGCTTTGCCGTTATGCCGTTAAGGCTTTTGTAGACTTTAGTAAGATAAAGAGGGTAAATTAGCTTAAATATGTTAAACTAATGATTTGAAGCATTTCGATATCGATTGCTAAATGAGTATATACAAGAAAATCGACTTTATACCTAAATATAAGATTACGGAATTCTTCCAAATGCACTGCCGTTATGCCGTGAAAGCTTTTGTAGACTTTAGTAAGACAAAGAGGGTTAATTAGCTTAACTATGTTAAACTAATGATTTGAAGCATTTCGATATCGATTGCTAAATGTGTATATGCAACAAAATCGACTTTATACCTAAATATAAGATTACGTAATTCTTCTAAATGCTTTGCCGTTATGCCGTTAAAACGTTTGTAGGCTTTAGTAAGATAAAGAAGGTTAATTAACTTAAATATGTCAAACTAATGATTTGAAGCATTTCTATATCGATTGCTAAATGAGTATATACAAGAAAGTCGACTTTATACCTAAATACAAGATTACGTAATTCTTCTAAATGCTTTGCCGTTATGCCGTTAAGATGTTTGTAGACTTCAGTAAGATAAATAGGGTTAATTATCTTAAACATGTTAAACTAATGATTAGAAGCATTTCGATTTCGATTGCTAAATGAGTATATACAAGAAAAGCGACTTTATACGTAAATATAAGATTACGTAATTCTTCTAAATGCACTGCCGTTATTCCGTTAAGAAGTTTGTAGACTTCAGTAAGATAAAGAAGGTTAATTAACTTAAATATGTTAAACTAATGATTTGAGGCATTTCTATATCGATTGCTAAATGTGTAAGTACAAGAAAATCGACTTAATACCTAAATATAAGATTACGGAATTCTTCCAAATGCACTGCCGTTATACCGTTATGGCTTTATGTTAACTTCAGTTAGTTAAAGAAGGTTTGTTAACTTAAATATGTTAAACCAGTTATTTGAAGCATTTCGATATCGATTGCTTAATGCATATATACAAGAAAATCGACTTTATACCTAAATAAAAGATTACGGAATTCTTCCAAATGTACTGTCGTTATGCCACCATGGCTTTATATCAACTTCAATACGTTAAAAAAGGTTAATTAACTTAATAATGTTAAACTAATGATGTGAAGCATTTAGATATCGATTACTAACTGTGTATATACAACAAAATCGACTTTATACCTAAATATAAGCTAAAGGAATTCTTCTAAATGCACTGCCGTTATGCCGCCATGGCTTTATGTTATTTTCGGTGCGTTTAAGAAGCTTTATTACCTTAAATATGTTAAACTTATGATTTGAAGATTTTCGAAATCGATTGCTAAATGAGTATATACAAGAAAATCGACTTTATACCTTAATATTTCATAACGGAATTCTTCTACATGCACTGCCATTATGCCGCCAAGGCTTTGTGTTAACTTCAGTGCGTTAAAGTAGGTTTGTTAACTTAAATTTGTTAAACTAATGATTTGAAGCATTTCGATTTCGATTTCTAAATGAGTATATACAAGAAAATCGACTTTATACCTAAATATAAGATTACGGAATTCTTATAAATGCTTTGCCGTTATGCCGTTAAGGCGTTTATAGACTTCAGTAAGATAGAGAGTGTTAATTAGCTTAAATATTTTAAACTAATGATTTGAAGCATTTCGATATCGATTGCTAAATGTGTATATACAACAAAATTGATTTTATACCTTAATATAAGATTACGAAATTCTTCTAAATGAATTGCCGTTATGCCGTTAAAACGTTTGTAGACTTCAGTGGGTTAAAGTAGGTTTGTTAACTTAAATATGTTAAACTATTGATTTGAAGCATTTCGATTTCGATTGCTAAATGAGTATATACAAGAAAATGGACTTTATACCTAAATATAAGATTACGGAATTCTTCTAAATTCCTTGCCGTTATGCCGTTAAGGCGTTTGTAGACTTCAGTAAGATAGAGAGGGTTAATTAACTTAAATATATTAAACCAATGATTTGAGGCATTTCGATAGCGATTGCTAAATGTGTATGTACAAGAAAATCGACTTTATACCTAAATATATGATAACGTTAAAGCGTTTGTAGACTTCAGTAAGATAAAGGGGGTTAATTAACTTAAATATGTTAAATCGACTTTATACCTAATATAAGATTACGGAATTCTTCTAAATGCACTGCCGTTATGCCGCCATGGCTTTAAGCCAACTTCCGTTCGTTAAAGAAGGTTTATTAACTTAAATATGTTAAACTAATGATTTGAAGCATTTCGATATTGATTGCTAAATGTGTATATACAAGAAAATCAACTTTATACATAAATATAAGACTACGGAATCCCTCCAAATGTATTGTCGTTATGCTGCCATGGCTTTACATCAACTTCAATACGTCAAAGAAGGTTAATTAACTTAAATATGTTAAACTAATGATTTGAAGCATTTCGATATCGATTGCTAAATGCGTATATGCAACTAATTCGGCTTTATACCTAACTATAAGATTACGGAATTCTTCTAAATGCACTGTCGTTATACCGCCATGGCTCTATATCACCTTCATTACCTTAAAGAAGGTTAACCAACTTAAATATGTTAAACGAATGATTTGAAGCATTTCGATATCGATAGCTAAATGTTTTTTTTTTTTTTTTTTTTTTTTTTTTTATAGTAGGGGGAAGCATCGAAAGCCGAAGTGCGGAACTTTAATCCGCTAAACCTAACCTACTCCCACCTCAGATCTCTCCCACGGAACCACCGGCTAGGTATTACTTCGTGGGAGGGACAAGACATTTAGGTCTCCTCTATTGCGCGGACTGACGGACGCCTAGACTGTTGAATAGATCTCAGTTTGGTCATTATAAATGCTGCCGCTTCGCTGACAGCTTTCCATTTATCAGTCGTCTGACACATGAGTGTCGTCAAGTTATCGACCGTAAAACTACCACCGAGTGTGGTTTTTAGCTGTTCCCTTGTAATCGAAAATCGAGGGCAATGAAAAAATACATGTTCAGAGTCTTCTATATACTCTGTACACGTCGGACAGTTCGGACTAATGTCATTGTGGAATCGGAAAAGGTAGCTTCTAAAGCATCCATGTCCACTAAGTATTTGGGTCAGATAGAAATCTAAGTCCCCATGTCGTCTGTCTATCCACGAGTGGATGTCCGGTATAAGTCGATGGGTCCAGCGCCCTTTGGGAGAGGAATTCCACCGCTCCTGCCACATTTTAGTACTCTTGTTTCTCTCCTCTGTCCTTACCGATACTGTTTTAGGCGTTGATAACTGATATAAACGCTCGAGTTCATCTCCCTGGATGTCAATGGGCGGCATGCTGGCTAATACTTCAGCAGCGTCGGTTGATATAGTCCGGAAAGCACTTATTACCCGGATTGCAGAAAGCCTATGCACTGCAATTATTTGCTTAGCATACGCTTTTATATCCATTGCCTTTATCCATACTGGTGCCGCATACAGTATTACGGAACTCATTGCCTTCGCTATTAAGAATCGCCGGCTGGAACGCACACAGCCTCTATT
This sequence comes from Bactrocera correcta, assembly GCA_027475135.1. NCBI lineage: Eukaryota > Metazoa > Arthropoda > Insecta > Diptera > Tephritidae > Bactrocera > Bactrocera correcta. Next base: position 11,601 of record JAPZAG010002347.1, on the reverse strand, counting down.
GGTCATCATTCTCGATAGGGCATTATAAATTCTGTTTGCCTTGGCAGAAGTATACTCTAAGTGTTCTTTAAATTTTATTTTGGAATCTAATATTACTCCCAGATACTTTAACTGCGGCTGCGAGGTAATCTTGCATTCCCCTATGGTGAGCTCTATTCGTTCTTCTATCTTCCTTGTGCTTATCAGTAAAACTTCTGTTTTTTCCTCCGCCAGTTTCAGACTCATAGAAGAGAACCATTGTCGTAGACTATTTAAGCACTCATTGCATTTATTTCTCAGGTCGGCTAATTGTTTGGCAACTGCTACCACCATGAGGTCGTCCGCATAAGCTACTAGTTTCACGTCTGATGGTTGCTGTCTTCTTAGCACCCCGTCATACATAAGGTTCCATAATAGTGGGCCTAACACTGAGCCTTGTGGTACTCCACTCGAGATAGAGTAGCTCTTGGTGCCTTCGTCCGTCTCAAAAATCAGCTTTCTGTTTCTAAAATAGCTCGTTATTATGTTTATGAGGTACTCAGGGGCCCGTATTTCATCCAGGGCTTTAAGTATGTCTGCCCATTTTGCTGAGTTGAACGCATTTTTGACATCCAGGGTTATCAGCGCACAATACTTTTTTGTGCCACCTTTCCATCTTTTTCCACTTACTGCACATTTCGCAATATCGACGACTTCTCGTAGTGCGTCAATAGTGGATCTCTTTTTTATGAAGCCGTATTGTCTCTCTGATAATCCGCCGGCTTTTTGGATTGCTAGTTCCAAGCGGTTTCTTACAATGCTTTCGTACACTTTCCCAATCGTGTCGAGCATGCAAAGGGGTCGATATTATGAAGGTTCTTCTGGTGGCTTTTTTGGCTTTGGGAGTAAAACCAGGCGCTGAATCTTCCACGGATCGGGGAACACCTCTTCTAATATACACGCATTGTACATGTTAATAAATAAACTGGGTCTAAGAGTTATGGCTTCTTTAAGGGCTCTATTTGGTATACCATCTATTCCGGGCGCTTTAGAGTTTTTGATTTTTTTCGCAATAGCCAATAGTTCGTCTTCTGTGACTAATAGGGGTGGCTCCGTAGCTTCGTTTCTTTTAATATAGGAAATGGATGCATGTGTAGGGAATAACGCTTCGACAACCTTTTTCATAAATGATGCGTTCTTAGGTTGCTGCGGCTTATTTTTGAACTTCGACATACAAATTTTATATGCCGATCCCCAGGGATCTATGTTCGCTTCTTCACAAAGCTTTTCGAAACAGGATCTCTTACTACGGATAATGGCTGACTTCAGGAGCTTTTTTTGGCATTTAAATGCTTCTCTGAGGCGAATTTCGTTATCACCTCCCTGGTTACGCTGGTGGCGTCGTCTAGCTGAGTGACAGAGCTTCCTCAGCTTGGCAATTTCGTCGCTCCACCAGTATACCGGCTTTCGGTTGTTATTGTATCTCGTCCTGCGCATAGTTGCGTCGCATGCTGCAACTAGTTCCTTCTGCACAGCGGATACTAAGTGGGTGGCGTCTTCGCCTGGTGCCTTTGCCGCACTCCAGACGCTCTCAAAGACGTCGGTATCAAAATCCTTTTCACGCCAACTACGTTTTCGAGAGGGATTTCTGCGAGACAGTTCCCTTTCTTGGGAGAATGACACTTCGGCGATTATAGCCATATGGTCGCTATTTGTGTAAATATCTGATACCTTCCACTTAATATGTCTGCTAAGCGTGTCGTTAGCAAACATAAGGTCTATTATAGAACCTTTATTACCCTTTTGAAACGTATTTTTTGTGCCATTGTTTAGTAACGTCAGGTTGGTTTGACTCAAAAATTCTAGAATGAGGCGACCACGGTGATTTGTCATTCTGCTACCCCAAGCGGTAGACCATGCATTAAAATCACCCGCTATTATTATTGGCGATTTGTTTCTGGTCTCTAGAGACAGCTCCAGGAGAAAATCCTCAAATTCTCTAATTGTTGCGCTAGGACGAGCATAGCAGCTTACAAAATATATACCTTGCATCTTCGCCCATGTAAAGCCGTTATGGACGTCTTTGGAGCGGGATGAGAAAGCTTGTCCTTTGCAGGCCCATATTGCTGCCTTTCCACTTCTATCTTTACACCAGGTATTCTCCGAACGCAGTCTATATGGCTCGCTTAGTAAGGCGACATCTATGTTCTCTTCTTGAACTGTTTGTTTTAGCAGATCTTGTGCTGCAGCGCAGTGATTAAGATTTAGTTGTAACAACCTCATTTTTTCATTATTTTCATCATTTGTTGGTACTTCGGACATGTCGTACTTAAGACGGAGTGCTCTCCTTTGCAGAGCATACAGCTCGGGGCATTTTTGCACGCTTTTGCTACGTGTCCTGCCGCTCCGCAGCGTGTACAGAGGCCTGACCGATCAGTCTGACTAACACATTTGTGTGCTATGTGACCCAGTTGGAAGCACCTAAAACATCGGGTAATGGGTGAGTATTCTCTAAGTCGGCAGATAGACCACCCTATCTTCACCTTGCCCAATTTTAGTGCAACTTTAGCGTCTTGAGCGCGTAGGCAAATAAGAGCTATTTGTGTGCCACTTCGGGTTTTCCTCATATTTTTTACGCTTGATTTCTCGAGGTTTTGGAACCCACACTCTTTTTTTAGTGCCTCGCAGATTTCTTCCGGTGTAGTAATTTCGTCTAAGTCCTTACACACTATTGTGACGCTATGAGTTTTTGGGTGTATCAGCGCCATTTCACCCACCGCTCCCTCTAAGACGGTTTGGAATGATTCGGCTCTCTTGTCCGCTTGATTTTTTAGCTCAATCAGTAGGTCTCCTTTCATCGTTTTTCGTATGTATGACACGTTTGATCCCAACTCTTCAAGACCGCTGTCGCTTTTTATCTTCCGGAGAATATCCGCATAGGATGCACCTTCCTTTTTCGTTATTATGATGGCGTCCGGTTTCGCTCTTATTTTCTTTTGGATCGGCTTTCTATTTTTAACTACATCCACCCATTTTTCGCATACGTTATTTTGACCCGCAATATCTATTACTTTTTTGACCTCACTGGTCATTTGTTGCACATTTTCAATTGCCTTTTTTGGCTTTTTTGTGGGGGGTAGTTCTCCCGATGCTTCTCGCAGCCGCTTTGGGGTGTTCAGCTCTTTGGGGATATGAGAAAGCTGTGTTGCTTTCTCAGCCATAATTTTCTTCTCCGGTTTCTCGGCTTTATTATATAAGCTCATTATGGTACTCAATAAATCGCGCATAGCCTGGTTAACGTGCCTTTGGCCAGCCATCATATTTTCCAACTCTTTTATTTTGCAACCCAGCTTTTTAAAGCAGTTGGACGATTCATTATTTAGTGATTTCTCTTCACTTTTGCTTGTCCGGTCAGCAGTTGCGCCACTAGATGTTGATCCAGCAGCGGTGGGTTCCTCATTTCGGCCATTGGGGGGCGTTCTCAGAATTTTAGAATTCCTCCGAAAAGGATTCTCTGGTGTATGCCCCATACTATTCTCAGAGGCCATACCTCAGTGAGAAAATAGTTGGGTACACCTGTCAATGAGTACGTTCAGTCACTGCTGCTAAAAACCTAATTTATGTTATAAATGGTTGGCAATGCCTAAACCAGGAGCAAAACGAAAAGGAGAAAAAAGCGAAAAAGCGAAAACGAAGCACAGCTGATTGATCAAAACAAAGCGGCAAATTAAAAAAAATAAGCACACGTTTGATTCGCTGTTAGTAGGGGAAATAATAAAAATATAACCAAGAAAATTCGATAATTTGTCACGAAGGGGCAGGTATTTATAAATAAATTTTGTTTAAATTTAATTGTACTTATCGGATTATTTAGGTTTTATATCCACTTGGATCGTCCGGAATTCCGGCAAGTTCCAAGCCAAATCAAGTGCGATTTCACTACGAAAAACTAGGACTATTTCACAAACAATCCAAGAGCTCAAAATTAACACAACCACTTCACTTAACATCTGTCAACGAACTAAATGTGTGTATACAAGAAAATCGACTCTTTACCTAAATATAAGATTGCGGTGCATTTAGAAGAATTCCGTAATCTTATATTTAGGTATAAAGCCGATTTTGTTGTATATACGCATTAAGCAATCGATATCGAAATGCTTCAAATCATTAGTTTAACATATTTAAGTTAATTAACCTTCTTTAACGTAATGAAGGTGATATAGAGCCATGGCGGCATAACGACAGTGCATTTAGAAGAATTCCGTAATCTTATATTTAGGTATGTAGTCGATTTTCTTGTATTTACACATTTAGAAATCGATATCGAAATGCTTCAAATCATTAGTTTAACATATTAAAGTTAGTTAACCATCTTTAACGTATTTAAGGTGAAATAAAGCCTTAACGCCATAACGACAGTAATTTGAAAGAATTCCGTAATCTTTTATTTAGGTATATAGTCGATTTTCTGGTATATATGCATTTAGAAATCGATATCGAAATGCTTCAAAACATTAGTTTAACATATTTAAGTTAATTAACCATCTTTAACGTATTGAAGGTGAAATAAAGCCATGGCGCCATAACGACAGTAATTTGGAAGAATTCCGTAATCTTTTATTTAGGTATAAAGTCGATTTTCTGGTATATGTGCATTTAGAAATCGATATCGAAATGCTTCAAATCATTAGTTTAACATATTTAAGTTAATTAACCTTCTTTATCTTACTGAAGTTTACATAAAGCCATAACGGTATAACGGCAGTGCATTTGGGAGAATTTCGTAATTTTATATTTAGGTATAAAGTCGGTTTTCTTGCATATACACATTTAGCAATCGATATCGAAATGCCCCAAATCATTACTTTAACATATTTAAGTTAATTAACCTTCTTTAACATATTGAAGTTGATATAAAGCCATGGCGGCATAACGGCAGTACATTTGGAAGAATTTCGTAATCTTATATTTAGGTATAAAGAAGATTTTCTTGTATATATGAATTTAGCAATCGATTTCGAAAATCTTCAAATCATTAGTTTAACATACTTAAGTCAGTAAACCTTCTTTAACGAACAGAAGTTAACATGAAGCCATAACTGCATAACGGCAGTGCATTTAAAAGAATTCCGTAATCTTATATTTAGGTATAAAGTCGATTTTCTTGTATATACACATATAGCAATCGATATCAAAATGCCTCAAATCATTAGTTTAACATATTTAAGTTAATTAACCCTCTTTATCTTACTGAAGTCTTCAAACGCCTTAACGGCATAACGGCAATGCATGTAGAAGAATTCCGTAATCTTATATTTAGGTATAAAGTCGATTTTCTTCTTAATACTCATTTGGCAATCGATATCGAAAGCTGGCGGCATAACGGCAGTGCATGTAGAAGAAATCCGTAATCTTATATTTAAGTATTAAGTCGAATTTGTTGTATATATGCATTTAGCAATCGATTTCGAAAATCTTTAAATCATTAGTTTAACATATTTAAGTTAATTAACCCACTTTATCTTACTGAAGTCTGCAAACGCCTTAACGGCATAACGGCAGTGCATTTGAAGAATTCCGTAATCTTATATTTAGGTATAAAGTCGATTTTTTTGTATATATGCATTTAGCAATCGATTTCGAAAATCTTCAAAACATTAGTTTAACATATTTAAGTTAATTATCCTTCTATAACATATTGAAGTTGATAAAAAGCCATTGCGGCATAGCGACAGTACATTTGCAAGAATTCCGTAAACTTATATTTAGGTAGAAAGTCGATTTTCTTATATATATGCATTAAGCAGTCGATTTCAAAATGCTTCAAATAACTGGTGTAACATATCTAAGTTAATAAACCTTCTTAAACGAACTGAAGTTAAAATGAAGCCATAACGGCAGTGCATTTAGAAGAATTCTGTTATCTTATATTTCGGTATAAAGTCGATTTTCTTGTATATACACATTTAGCAATCGATATCGAAATGCTTCAAATCATTAGTTTAACATATTTACGTTAATTAACCCTCTTTATCTTACTGAAGTCGACAAACGCCTTAACGGCATAACGGCAAAGCATTTAGAAGAATAACGTAACCTTATATTTAGGTATTAAGTCGATTTTCTTGTATATACTCATTTAGCAATCGATATCGAAATGCTTTAAATCATTAGTTTAACATATTTAAGTTAACGAACCTACTTTAACGCACTGAAGTTAACACAAAGCCATGGCGGCATAACGGCAGTGCATGTAGAAGAATTCCTTAATCTTATATTTAGGTATAATTTCGATTTTTTTGTATATACACATTTAGCAATCGATATCGAAATGCTTCAAATCATTAGTTTAACAAATTTAAGTTAATTAACCTTCTATAACATATTGAAGTTGATATAAAGCCATGGCGGCATAACGACAGTACATTTGGAAGAATTCCGTAATCTTATATTTAGGTATAAAGTCGATTTTGTTGTATATATGCATTTAGCAGTCGATTTCGAAAATCTTCAAATCATTAGTTTAACATATTTAAGTTAATTAACCTTCTTTAACGTATTGAAGGTAATATAAAGCCATGGCGACATAACGACAGTACACTTGGAAGAATCCCGTAATCTTATATTTAGGTATGAAGTCGATTTTCTTGTATATACTCATTTAGCAATCGATATCGAAATGCTTCAAATCACTAGTTTAACATATTTAAGTTAGCAAACCTACTTTAACGCACTGAAGTTTACACAAAGCCATGGCGGCATAACATCTTATATTTAGGTATAAATTCGATTTTTTTGTATATACACATTTAGCAATCGATATCGAAATGCTTCAAATCATTAGTTTAACATATTAAGTTAATAAACACTTTTTAGCTTAATGAGGTCTACATAAAGCCTTAACGGTATAACGGCAGTACATTTATAAGAACTCCGTAATGTTATAATTTTATATTTAGGTATAAAGTGGATTTTGTTTTATTTACACATTTAGCAGTCGATATCGAAATGCTTCAAACCATTAGTTTAACATATTTAAAATAATTAACCCTCTTTAACGTATTGAAGTTGATACAAGTCATGGCGGCGTAACGAAAGTAGATTTGGAAGAATTCCGTAATCTTATATTTAGGTATAAAGTCGATTTTCTTGTATATATGCATTAAGCAATCGATATCGAAATGCCTCAAATAACTGGTTTAACATATTTGAGTTAATAAACCTTCTTTAACTAACTGAAGTTAACATAAAGCCATGGCGGAATAACGGCAGTGCATTTGGAAGAATTCCGTTATCCTATATTTAAGTATGAAGTCAAGTTTCTTGTACTAGCACATTTAGCAATCGATATCGAAATGCTTCAAATCATTAGTTTAACATATTTAAGTTAATAAACCTTCTTTAACGCACTGAAGTCTACATAAAGCCTTAACGGCATAACGGCGGTGCATTTAGAAGAATTCAGTTATCTTATATTTAGGTATAAATTCGATTTTCTTGTATATACACATTTAGCAAGCGAAATCGAAATGCTTCAAATCCTTAGTTTAACATATGTAAGTTAATTAACCTTCTCTAACGTATTGAAGTTGATAAAGAGCCATGGCGGCATAACGACAGTACATTTGGAAGAATTCCGTAGTCTTATATTTAGGTATAAAGTCGATTTTCTTGTATATATGCATTAAGCAATCGATATCGAAATGCTTCAAATAACTGGTTTAACATATTTAAGTTAATAAACCTTCTTTAACGAACTGAAGTTAATATAAGGCCATAACGGCATAACGGCAGTGCATTTAGAAGAAATCCGTAATCTTATATTTAGGTATTAAGTCGAATTTGTTGTATATATGCATTTAGCAATCGATTTCGAAAATCTTCAAATCATTAGTTTAACCTATTTAAGTTAATTAACCCTTTTTATCTTACTGAAGTCTGCAAACGCCTTAACGGCATAACGGCAGTGCATTTGAAGAATTCCGTAATCTTATATTTAGGTATAAAGTCGATTTTTTTGTATATATGCGTTTAGCAATCGATTTCGAAAATCTTCAAAACATTAGTTTAACATATTTAAGTAAATTAACCTTCTTTAACGAACAGAAGTTAACATAAAGCCATAACGGCATAACAGCAGTGCATTTAGAAGAATTCCGTAAACTTATATTTAGGTCGAAAGTTGATTTTCTTGTATATATGCATTAAGCAATCGATTTCAAAATGCTTCAAATAACTGGTGTAACATATCTAAGTTTATAAACCTTCTTCAACGAACTGAAGTTAAAATGAAGCCATAACGGCATAACGGCAGTGCATTTAGAAGAATTCCGTAATCTTATTTTTAGGTATAAAGTCGATTTTCTTGTATATACACATTTAGCAATCGATATCGAAATGCATCAAATCATTAGTTTAACATATTTAAGCTAATTAACCCTCTTTATCTTACTGAAGTCTACAAACGCCTTAACGGCATAGCGGCAAAGCATTTAGAAGAATTACGTAATCTTATAATTAGGTATTAAGTCGATTTTCTTGTATATACTCATTTAGCAATCGATATCGAAATGCTTCAAATCATTAGTATAACAAATTTAAGTTAATTAACCTTCTTTAACGTATTGAAGTTGATATAAAGCCATGGCGGCATAACGACAGTACATTTGGAAGAATTCCGTAATCTTATATTTAGGTATAAAGTCGATTTTGTTGTATATATGCATTTAGCAGAAGATTTCGAAATTCTTCAAATCATTAGTTTAACATATTTAAGCTAATTAACCTTCTTTAACGTATTGAAGGTGATATAAAGCCATGGCGTCATAACGACAGTACTTTTGGGAAGAATCCCGTAATCTTATATTTAGGTATGAAGTCGAGTTTCTTGTATATACTCATTTAGCAATCGATATCGAAATGCTTAAAATCATTAGTTTAACATATTTAAGTTAATAAACCTACTTTAACGCACTGAAGTTTACACAAAGCCATGGCGGCATAACATCTTATATTTAGGTATAAATTCGATTTTTTTGTATATACACATTTAGCAATCGATATCGAAATGCTTCAAATCATTAGTTTAACATATTAAGTTAAGAAACATTTTTTAGCTTAATGAGGTCTACATAAAGCCTTAACGGTATAACGGCAGTACATTTAGAAGAACTCCGTAATGTTAAAATTTTATATTTAGGTATAAAGTGGATTTTGTTGTATTCACACATTTAGCAGTCGATATCGAAATGCTTCAAACCATTAGTTTAACATATTTAAAATAATTAACCTTCTTTAACGTATTGAAGTTGATAAAAACCAGGACGGCATAACGACAGTACATTTGGAAGAATTCCGTAATCTTATATTTAGGTATAAAGTCGATTTTCTTGTATATACACATTTAGCAATCGATATCGAAATGCTTCAAATCATTAGTTTAACATATTAAAGTTAATTTACCATCTTTATCGTATTGAAGGTGAAATAAAGCCATGGCGCCATAACGACAGTAATTTGGAAGAATTCCGTAATCTTATATTTAGGTATAAAGTCGATTTTCTTGTATATACACATTTAGCAATCGATATCGAAATGCTTCAAATCATTAGTTTAACATATTAAAGTTAATTAACCATCTTTAACGTATTGATGGTGAAATAAAGCCATGGCGCCATAACGACAGTAATTTGGAGGAATTCCATAATCTTATATTTAGGTATAAAGTCGATTTTCTTGTGTATATGCATTAAGCAATCGATATCGAAATGCTTCAAATAACAGGTTTAACATATTTGAGTTAATAAACCTTCTTTAACTAACTGAAGTTAACATAAGGCCATGGCGGAATAACGGCAGAGCATTTGGAAGAATTCCGTTATCCTATGTTTAGGTATAAAGTCAAGTTTCTTGTACTAGCGCATTAAGCAATCGATATCGAAATGCTTCAAATCATTAGTTTAACATATATAAGTAAAATTACCTTCTTTAACCTACCGAAGGTGACATGAAGCCATGGCGGTATAACTGCACTGCATTTAGAAAAATTCCCCAATTTTATATTTAGGTATAAATTCGACTTTCTTGTATATATGCATTTAGCAATCGATAGCGAAAAGCTTCAAATTATTAGTTTTACATATTTAAGTTAATAAAACTTCTTTAACGCACTGAAGCTTACATTAAGCCTTAACGGTATAACTGCACTGCATTTAGAAGAATTCCGTTATCTTATATTTAGGTATAAATTTGACTTTCTTGTATATACTCATTTAGCAAGCGATCCCAAAATGCTTCAAACCATTAACATATTTAAAATAATTAAACTTCTTTAACGTATTGAAGTTGATACAAAGCCATGGCGGCATAACGACAGTACATTTGGAAGAATTCCGTAATCTTATATTTAGGTATAAAGTCGATTTTCTTGTATATCGCATTCAGCAATCGATATCGAAATGCTTCAAATCATTAGTTTAACATATTTAAGTTAATAAACCTTCTTTTACGCACTGAAGTCTACATAAAGCCTTAACGGCATAAGGGCGGTGCATTTAGAAGAATTCAGTTATCTTATATTTAGGTACAAATTCGATTTTCTTGTATATACACATTTAGCAAGCGATATCGAAATGCTTCAAATCCTTAGTTTAACATATTTAAGTTAATTAACCTTCTTTAACGTATTGTAGTTGATAAAGAGCCATGGCGGCATAACGACAGTACATTTGGAAGAATTCCGTAGTCTTATATTTAGGTATAAAGTCGATTTTCTTGTATATATGCATTAAGCAATCGATATCGAAATGCTTCAAATAACTGGTTTAACATATTTAAGTTAATAAACCTTCTTTATCGTACTGAAGTTTAAATAAAGCCATAACGGCATAACGGCAGTGCATTTAGAAGAATTACGTAATCTTTTATTTAGGTATGAATTCGATTTTCTTGTATATACTCATTTAGCAATCGATATCGAAATGCGTCAAATCTTTAGTTTAACATATTTTAGTTAATAAAGCTTCTTTAACGCCTGAAGTTAACATAAAGCCATGGCGCCATAACGGCAGTGCATGTAGAAGAATTCCGTAATCTTATATTTAGGTATGTAGTCGATTTTCTTGGATTTACACATTTAGCAATCGATATCGAAAATCTTCAAATAGCTGGTTTAGCATATTTAGGTTAATTAACCTTCTTTATCGTACTGAAGTTTAAATAAAGCCATAACGGCATAACGGCATAACGGCAGTATATTTGGGTGAATTCCGTAATCTTTTATTTACGAAAAAAATCGATTTTCTTGTATATGCACATTAAGCAATCGATATCGAAATGCTTCAACTCATTAGTTTAACATATTTAAGTTAATAAACCTTCTTTAACGATCTGAAGTTGGCATAACGGCAGTGGATGTAGAAGAATTCCGTAATCTTATATTTAGATATAAAGTCGATTTTCTTGTATATGCACATTGAGCTATCGATATCGAAATGCTTTAAATCACTTGTTTATCATTATAATTTAATAAACATTTTTTAGCCTACTGAAGTCTACATAAAGCCTTAACGGTATAACGGCAGTACATTTAGAAGAATTCCGTAATGTTATAATTTTATATTTAGGCATAAGGTCGACTTT
>JAPZAG010002346.1:0-18505 GCA_027475135.1 Bactrocera correcta | reverse complement strand
TGCTTTTTTTGGGGAAAGTAGGTGCTCGCAAGTTCATAATCCAACAAAAACAACTAATTCTGAGAAGTGTTTAAGTACTCTCTAATCGCACTAAAGCCGAATTTTTGCGTCGGTGATAGAAATATAGCTCCATCATTTCCCACTGGAGTACAATCGACAGTCATTCTAGTGGACTGCACATGAACCAGTTCTCAGGCGTAGAAAAATTAAAAAGGCGGCTGAAAAGGTTGTGACATCAGTCTTTTGGGATGCACGTGGTATAATACATACTCAACGACTGATTACTGAACCATTTATAATCTATTTCACTGCGTATTTGGTAGGCAGCTGTTTTCTCTCCACTGCGACACTCATACCAGCTATTCTTTTGCATTTTCCCAAAACCAATGGGTTTGGTTGCAGCTGTACGTAAGGAGTTTGAAATGCCGTCCCACAGTTGCCTTATACGAGTTGTTGACGAGTGCTCTCAGAGAGCAGGAGTGCAAGCTGAGTAGAAAATCGTTCGGCTGTCTTTTGTGATTGCAGCTTCTCGACCTCGAACCTTCGTTGTGTTTGTTGACGTGCACTTTTTGCTGCACAGGGGCGGGTAAGAATCGTGGCTGCAGCAAGATAGTGGTGCGAGTCGATGTTAGGACCTCGAAGCATACGCACGTCTGGAACACTGGAAACGTGTCTACCGTCTATCACAACATGATCATCTGGTTGATGGCTTTTCGATCCGGAGACAGCCGGGTAGCTTGATGTATTTTCTTATGCTGGGATCTAGTACTACAGATAACTATATTTCGGGCCTCAACCCATTTGGAAATTTTTCGTCGTGGAGGCTGAATTTACCGATCGTATTGGCAAAGATACCTTCTTTGCCCATCCAGGCGTTAAAGTCGCCAATCATGATTTTGACATGTTGGCGGGGGAGCTCTCATAGATTTACGCCAAGCGCTCATAAAAAGTATCTTTAGTCACATCGTCCTACGGGGCGTGGACGCAAATCAGCGATATGTTGCTTTGATGCGGATTGTGGCTAGACGCTCATCCACCGGAGTGAATGATAGTACTCGGCGACGGAGTCTTTCTCCCACCACATGGCCACTATAGTAAATGCCCTTGTCACGTCCATTGCATTTCTTGGACGGCGGTGATGTCAGGCTTCACTCTAACGAGGGCATCAACCAGCTGGGCAGCCGCACCTGGGGGTGTTTTTTTAAGTGGCGGGTCCCAAACCCAGCGCCCAACCGAATGCATAGGATGTTTCGCCTTCTCACTTTAGCTCGCCTTCAAACGGATGTTTTTAGGCTCCCAGAGGATACTTGGTCAAAGACCGTAAGTCGTGAGCTGCTTGAGCCATATGTAAGAGAATCGTTTCTAACCACTTCCAAGTAAATGGCGACCAGACAACGTTCCTCACTTGCGTGAACTTCTACACATGACTCCATCCTCTTCACTGTGTAAATAGACGTGCAAAAAGCTGCAACAAATAAATCGTGTTCCAAGTACAAAGTAAGGATGCAAACAATTAGGGCCTAAGTGCACATTGTGGCTAAGCTAAAGATTAAAGATCTGGAAGAAAAACTAAATTCATAAAAATCAAGAAGAATGGTTTCCTTCGGTTTTAATCGAAGCTATACTCTTGCAAAATACAAAAGTTTCATTTCAAAAACTTTTTTTATCGGCCAATTAGTATGCCAGACTTGTGCTATAATGTTTCGATCTGAACTATTTCTTATTCGATGATGCCGTTTTCTTGGTTTATATCTGGGGCAAATTACTAGAAGTTATATTTTTAAATAAAAAAACTTTTCAATACAAGTATTTTATTCTGATCGTTTCATTTGTATAGCAACTATATCCTATAGCGACTCAATCTGAACCATTTCTTCATAAATTACACCATTGTTTAAGATTATAACCCAAGTACTGTAAATCCATCTTTTCAAATCAAAAGGTTTTTCATTTTGACCGATCAGCTTGTACGGAAGCTGTATGTTTTTATAGTCCGATCTGAAAATTTTTTCTGAACATTGTAAAGTTGCCTTCAGAAACGATCTGGACCAAATTTTGAGGAGATATCTCCTCAATTTTTGTATATAAGCAATTAATTCGATAGTTCAGTTTGCATGGCAGCTATATACTATAGCAATCCGATCTATGCTATGCCGTTTGAGAATGCATCACGACTTTAGTTTATAAGGGGGGAGTTAGATATTTTTTATATTTTTTTTTGCATTCTTTTTTATTTTATGTTAATGTAAAATATCTTAAGATTATTCTGTGAAAATTTGAGATCAATTAAAACAAAATTGAAGGAGATACACACTTGTAAGGCTCCGCCCTCCGATTTGATTGTGAGCGTCTGTGAAACTTTAAACGTGTTTTTCCCACAACTCACGTTTTCAAAGTCGGTGCCCCTCATAACTTCAAAACTAACGCTGGATAGTTTGTTTTTTGTTCATAATTTTGATATGGCAATAACAAATTAGCCGATTTTGCCCAAAAAATTGTGTTTTCACTTCAAAGTCTTCGAAAAAATTCAAAATTGGAATTTCAAAAAACCCTTACAGCGTTACCTGGGGAAAACTATTATCTAACAAATGAACTTCCATTTTTTGATTTCGGATGATCCAACAACGAGTTATGAGGGGCACCGCAATTCAACTTTTTTTCGAGATCTGTCCGGACAATTGCTGCCATTGCCGTATTTTTTTTAATTTCTTTGTAAAAAATTAATATGATATTTCTCGAATGTCATACTTCAATGTACCATTGCACACTGGTCGATTTCATAGGCCAAAAATTATAAAATAAAAGTTTGAAATTTACCTCGGTTTGTATAAAAGCTATTTCTTAATACACCAATAAAACTAAAAGTAAATACATTTTTGCTCTATCCCATTCGTAGGATCTACGAAAAGCGCGAGAATTGAGACAATAGAAACACGCAAACTGTGCAGTGAAAATAGCTAAAAATTACCTCTTATAATACATTAAATTGCAGTATAAGATCGTGCTTAATCCCCATAAATCGAAATGTGTATTGAGAATAAAGGTATATGTTATATAACAAAGTAGTTTTTATTTAATAATATATTGTTTTATAATTTTAAAACAATTGTTTTATGAGCCCTTTTTCTTTATACATCGATTTCATGTATACAAAAAGTTGTGATCCCAGTCTTGCCCTCAAATGGATCAAGTTAGTTTATATTTTCTAAGTCTATGCTATTGATTTCAGCTACAACTTTTTGCAACTTTATTTCATGTTATTCTACCAGGCATGCGATTTTTTGTGTTTGTTTTTATAATTTTTTGTAACGGGTGATTTTTTAAGAGCTTGATAACTTTTTAAAAAAAAAAAACGCATAAAATTTGCAAAATCTCATCGGTTCTTTATTTGAAACGTTAGATTGGTTCATGACATTTACTTTTTGAAGATAATTTCATTTAAATGTTGACCGCGGCTGCGTCTTAGGTGGTCCATTCGGAAAGTCCAATTTTGGGCAACTTTTTCGAGCATTTCGGCCGGAATAGCCCGAATTTCTTCGGAAATGTTGTCTTCCAAAGCTGGAATAGTTGCTGGCTTATTTCTGTAGACTTTAGACTTGACGTAGCCCCACAAAAAATAGTCTAAAGGCGTTAAATCGCATGATCTTGGTGGCCAACTTACGGGTCCATTTCTTGAGATGAATTGTTGTCCGAAGTTTTCCCTCAAAATGGCCATAGAATCGCGAGCTGTGTGGCATGTAGCGCCATCTTGTTGAAACCACATGTCAACCAAGTTCAGTTCTTCCATTTTTGGCAACAAAAAGTTTGTTAGCATCGAACGATAGCGATCGCCATTCACCGTAACGTTGCGTCCAACAGCATCTTTGAAAAAATACGGTCCAATGATTCCACCAGCGTACAAACCACACCAAACAGTGCATTTTTCGGGATGCATGGGCAGTTCTTGAACGGCTTCTGGTTGCTCTTCACCCCAAATGCGGCAATTTTGCTTATTTACGTAGCCATTCAACCAGAAATGAGCCTCATCGCTCATCGGACACGGACGCGAAACACATTTCGAACCGAACACTGATTTTGGTAATAAAATTCAATGATTTGCAAGCGTTGCTCGTTAGTAAGTCTATTCATGATGAAATGTCAAAGCATACTGAGCATCTTTCTCTTTGACACCATGTCTGACATCCCACGTGATCTGTCAAATACTACTGCATGAAAATCCTAACCTCAAAAAAATCACCCGTTATTTACATGCATGCATATTCGTACATATTTTATTGTTTTATAAGTTTTTTTTATCAAACATATATACAGTAATACCCCGGACTTACGCGATAGGTGGGTCCGAGCGGTTGCCGTGTAAGTCGAATTCGCGTAAGTCGGGGTTCAACGTTGCATATAAATACATATAAAGTTTGTTTAATCGGGACCAGAGTTTAAAGAAAACAATAATTTAGAAGAAAAATTTTTAATAAAGTGTAGGATAATAAAAAAATATTACATTGTTATGAATAAAGTAAGCTAAACCGAAGTTATTTTGATGTCGAAGGCTTCATATATTCTAACAGTGTTGCCTGACGAGTTAAATTTTTCTTCTTTTCACGTAAAATTTCCTCGTAGCATACCAGTAATTTTTTTATCCCTCGTTTTGTAGTAGAAATGCGTTCTTCATTAGAATCAATTTTTTCTAAAATTTGTAACCCCTTTTCAATTGAATTGAGCCCTTCTGTTAAGTTTGCAATTGTCATTTGATTTACCGATTCAACTGGGTCTAGCGAATCAGTTTGGTCAATATCTTGCTCATACTTACGCATTTCTATAACCTCGTCAATTGTTAGCTCTTGATTGTGTGAATCTAGCAATTCTTGAACGTCATCATTATCGACCTCTAAATTTAATTGCTTGGCGATATCGACCACTTCTTCTATTATGCTATCGATTTGTTCAGGATCTGAAATGGTTTCTCCTTGGGTTTCAGAGGTGAAAAAAAATGGACACAGTTTTTTCCAGACACCATTGAGAGTTTTTTGTGAAACCTCATTCCAAGATTGTCCAATAATTCTTACAGCATCTAAAACATTGAATTGCTTCCAAAAGTCTTTAACAGAAAGCTCATTGTTTTGTCTCATAGCTTCATGTAGATGTGCAAATGACCGCCTTGTGTAGTAAGCTTGAAATGTTTTAATGACTCCCTGGTCCATTGGTTGAAGCAAGCTGGTAGTGTTTGGTGGCAAAAATACAACTTCCACACGTGGATCGAAATTAATTAGAGTTGCGGGAGGATGACCTGGCGCATTGTCAATTAGTAGCATCACTTTAGAGGGGATTTCTTTTAATCGGCAGTAACGTTCGACTTCAGGAATAAAATGATGGCCAAACCAGTCTTCAAAAAGAGAAGCTGTCACCCAAGCTTTTGCATTAGACTTCCAAATGACAGGCAAACCAGCTTTAGATTTATTTTTTAAGGCTCTTGGATTTTCTGAGCGATAAACTAAGAGAGGTTTTAATTTACAATCTCCAGCTGCATTCGCACCAACCATCACGGTTAATCGATCCTTGGCGGCTTTAAAACCTGGAAAAGTTTTCTCTTCACGCGCAATAAAAGTTCTTTTAGGCATTTTCTTCCAAAAAAGACCTGTTTCATCTACGTTGAAAATAGTTTGACTAGTGTAGCTACCTTCATCTATCATTGTTTTGAGTTTTTCTGGATAGAGAGATGCAGTTTCTTTATCAGCGCTTGCCGCTTCTCCACTCTCTGCGATGCTATGCCAATTACAACGACTCTTAAATCGGCTGAACCAGCCGTTACTAGCTTTAAACACTTCATTTTCAGCCGCCTCCCCAGCTTCTTCTTTTAGTTTTTCAAAAATCTGTTTTGCTTGAAAGCACACTGTATTTTGATCAACAGGACAATTTTTCACTCTTACTTGATTATCACACCATGACTGTAGCAATGTTTCCATCTGTGCGATAATACCGTGATGCTTACGGATGATACTTGAATTCAAAGATTGAGAGTCTTTCACAGCGGTCATAATTTTTTCTTTACCTTTTACAACCGTTCGGACTGTTGATTCCGGTAGGTCAAATTTCTTTGCCAATTCACAAATTTTCATTTTTGCTTCAAAGTCTTTAATTATATTCAGTTCACACTCCAAAGACAGTGTTTTTCTTTTCTTGTTGGGCTCAAATGACTCATTTTTCGTTCTTTTAGACGACATAATTAGAAATTATAAGTAAAACGCACTGCGCACTTAAAACAATTTCACGCGGAACACGTTTAAACCTGTCGCAAATTGAACACTGAGTGGGCGGAGCGAGAGAGCCGATGCGCGAGTTAATACCTTCACCTATATATATAATATATATATGTAACATTATCACGCACATATAACGTGAACATTCAAACAAAGGGAGATAACATCATGCCACAAAAATCTACAGCAAATATCATGCCACCTAAAACAACGAATCACAGCACGCCACGCTACATCAGTATAAAGATATAAATACAGTGTATCGGACGCACTGTGTGTTCTTCAACTTAGTTTAATATAAACCATAGACATAGTTAGATGTATTTTATAATACCTTTATATTAAATAAAGAGAAACCCAGGAGTAATATCCTGGTAAAATATATATTTTAGAATTGCCTAAATAGCATTCTTAATTCGCGCGGCAATCAAAATGAAAAACCGCGTATCTTCGAATTCGCGTAAAACGGGGTAGCGTAAGTCGGGGTATTACTGTATACATATATAGCTTTGGTTTTATTTTTGTCATTTTCTCACTTTTATCAAATGTTTGTTTTATACGTACTTTTATTTAGACACATCATATCATATCATATATTTGTTGTTTAGAAAATGTGTGAAGAAATATCACTTATCACCCAAGCAAATTTAATAAAGCTTCAGTATCTACTTACTAGAAGTTTCGTTATCAAAAAACTTGATATTAACTTTTTACCCTGCTGTTTTCCTGAGCAAATAAAGGCCTCAGAATCTGATGTTGAAGTTGCGATAAAAAAATTGCCTCACAAATGTAATTAATGAACGGAATGAGCCCTCTAATTACCTATTATCAATAGGAATATGTCGCTTTGATGGTAATTTCTATCAGAGCGAATAAAAGCAGAAATTGGAAAATAAAAATTTGGAAGGCAATAATTTATTTGTCACGACATATGTATGTCCCTGTACAATTGATAATAAAATCGCAAAATGATGAAAAGCACAAACTGATTTAGAAAACTGCAGACCTTCGTCCACCCGCTATTGCCGTCCTGTTCGAATTCAATTACAAAAGGACTCAAACCCTAAATGCACTAGATTTGTGCTAGATCCTGCAAAGGAATTGAGTTCAATTGGAGAACTCTCATAACAATCTGCTGAGTCAAGCAATAAGGATGTGAAGATGTATCGACTCGCTACAAATTAGGACTTGCTAAGCCGATTGCTTTTGAGCTAAGATCCTTTTACTACCAGTCAATGAAACTATCATGAAAAAGTAAATCAATTTTATTAAAATTAATTTTTGTTTTAGTTGAATAAAAATCAAAAAATTCCCTTCTTCGATTTTCAACTTTTTTAATTTAATATAATAAATTAAAATTTGTTGCCATGGGGGGGCGGTGGAGTGAGATACGGGAGATTTTAAAAAGCTTTGGCAAAAGTTTCACTTTAATATAGGCAGTGGAAGTATTTTTGGTAGTGGTTGGATAAATAAATTTTAACTGTGTCGTCAGGAAAAAAATGGCTTTTTTCGTATGATTTGACTTTACACCGCACCAAATACTGTTACACGAAAATTGGAGGTAGTTTTTACCGATTTGGATGAACAGAAAACAAATCTGTACGTATATACCAACTTAAGCATTTACCGAATATATAACGGTAATTATTGGAGTTATGACTGCAAAAACTCAACTCAATAACTAATATGGTAAAGTGGGCGTGTTTTTCTACCAATAATAAAAACAATATGACAATCGTGTGACTCGCCTATTTTGTAAGTTATAATACCAAATGCTATCTGTTTGAAATTTACTTTTCATATTGCCTAGTTACAATAGAAATGCTTATCTCCGATATAAGGTTTTCTTCTAAGTACACAAATTCTATGTCTTAGAGAAAGTTTGATTGCCGGTTTGATGAACTGAAGGGTCGACGGACTGACGGATCTACAAAGCTGGGGAAGTTATATAAATAGACAATAAATGAGAACTACTTTATAAATTCAAATATGTTGATCTTCTCTTAAGTCCTTTGAGGTCCAAAAATTGTCAAAAATGGATCGACAATTTGAAAGATTTGCCTGTAAGCTGTAGAATCTACATAAGTCTTTCCAATAAATCGGACGTATTTTATATAATATATTGAAAATAAAAATATAAGCCTCTACTTCTTTAAATTTAGCTCCTTTAAACTTTGCCTTAATGTTAATACACCGTCTTAAATACACAAGGTATAGGGGCTTCGTAGTTCAAGCAAGTAGATGACATATCAAAATTATATTCGGGATAAGTGGCTTTTCAAATTCGCAAAACCCGTTGATTTCCTACCTGACATTTACTTCAACATCCTTCTGGCATTCCTAAGTTTTATCTACAGCGTGACATCGGGGCAGCATGACCTAACCTAATACATCTACCACAACAAATACCTCGATATAATATATTTATTTATTTAGTAGGAGAAAAATATAAGTAGTATTAAACCTAATTAAAAAAAAAAAAGAGAGTGCGAGCTATTAAAGCCATCGACTGTGAACAAACAAATATCTTAGGTTACTAGCTAAATATAAAGTTATATTTTATTTTGTAGGTAACAATCCGTAATAAAATTATAAATGCTTATAATATTTGCAAACGAAGGAAGTTTTAACAATTCTTGATAGTTTGGAAAAAAAATTGTGCTTTTGCCTAATACTCGCTAAAGCCGAATATTCGTTAAAGATGTGATGAAGTGATAGCGTGCTTGCGCAGAGAGGGTAAGATGGTTTTACTTTGCCAGTAAGGAGGTGCAGATGTATAAGTTGTGTGTGGCCAATGCATAGACGTGTGAAGATGGTAGCTTGTAGGCGATATATATTCCTAGGATACATAACTTTTGTCCTTGTGGGATTGAAGGTAGAGTGCCAATGGTCGAAAGGTTTCCATTCCGTGTGTTTAATTTCGTGAACGTAGCGGTCCCGCATATTACAAAGGTCGTTTCTGTTATGTGGCTCATATTATAGGGTTGGCGCTGATTCAAAAAACTGAGCTGCGTGGTCTGCATGTTCATTTGCTATAATACCAACATGTCCTGGTACCCAGGGTAGTGCAACTTTATGACTGTATTTAACGCATAGGTCACGAATATTCGGGATAAGTGAGGCAGTGTTGCGAATGTTACAAACAGCAGATAGACAAGAAAAGCTGTCCGAGCAAATAACAAATTTGCCTTTTCTATGTATCGCATATTCTAATGCTTTGAAAACAGCAAAAGCCTCGGCTGCAAAGATCGACGAGTAACGGGATTCCCGCCTGTAATAACTTCTCAATTTGGTTTGGTGGGAGCAAAAGCTGTGCTTATCGCTTTGGACCCGTTTGTGTAAATTGCAGTCCAATTGTTTTCTTCATAGGTATTCATTAACTCTGAGAAGAGTTTCTGAAATACTAAATTACTGGTGTTGCTCTTTTTGAAGGTGTGCAGGAACATGTTAATAGTTTCTTTTTTTAAAAACCACTCCGGCTGTTTGTTGACTCTCTTGTACTTCGAGGGCGGATATATGTTTAAGTCTATTCCGTATTTGATACAACGGCGTAAAGTGGATTTTAACCTGAAGTTCCGTTTATGTCGTGACGCGTAAATTACGGTTTTATGTAAGCTGGCATTTGGAGAGTATATCAGTTTTGGAATTAGTTGCATTAGTTGTAGTAGTAGTTCGTATACCCTTTCTTTTATTGCTGGTGGACCACATTCTACCAAGATACACTTAATAGGTGGTGTAGGGAAAGCGTTTATACTCCGACGGCTCGCTGCATAATAAGGAGGTTCCAAAAGTTTCAAATTAGAGTTTGCGCACCATCCGGAAATAGGTAAACCGTAGTCGATTTTAGCGAGTATTAAAGCTCTTGTAGCGTTTATTACAGAGATGGGATGAATAAAAGATCGTTTACTAGTTAAAATATTTAATTATGTGTAGCCTTTTTGTTAGGTTATTTCTTAGGTTAATACATTGATACCGAAAATTAAATCTTTTGTTAAAATATACTCCTAAAGTTTTTAAATTGCTTACGAATTCTATTACAATATTTTCAAAAACTAACTGTGGATATATACATTTTGTCTTTTTTAGTTTGGTTGTGATTTATAAAATTATTTTTTGTAGCAAACCATAAAAGTCGCTTAGCAATAATTTTTCCGAAAATTTTACTTAAGCAGGATAGCAAGGAAATTGGTCTGTAAGAAGTAGTTAGGTTCGAAAGTTGATTTGATTTAATAATTGGGATAATGGTGGCTATCCGCCAGTTTTGTGAGTATGAACCTTTGTGGAAAATTGTGTTGTACAGGCAGAACAGTCTTTCTTGTAGGTAAGTTTGAAAGCATCGGGTAGGATACCCTATCAATGCCTGGTGTTTTGCCTTTAGCATTTTGTAATGCAGACTCTAGTTCGCGGAAAGTAATATCGCACTCTAGGCTTCTTGCTGATGCTGAGAGATTCGTTGGTGTATAGGTGGCAGATATCCAATATTGTTTATCTGCGATATATTCTGCAGAAAAATTACTAAAATATAATATTGGCAAAGAAATTATTACGGTTGTGAGAGATTCCAGTCAAAAGTTTAGTGTCCGACCATACCTTTTTGTAGTTGACGCGGAAGAGATTTTTGCAGTGAATACTTCAAAACTTTTCTTTTAGCCGTTTTTACAGCTCTTTTAAAGAATGTGTCTTCTTTTTTATAATTATTCGGATTATATTCCGACATTGAAATCTTGAAAGTATCTCAGTATTCATGTTTTTTGTCACGCATATGACCAAGATCTTTGTTCCACCAAATCGGACAAACTTTTGAAGACTTGCGTTTGCTTATATTTTTCAAATCGAAAGTTTTTTTGAAGTGAGATCGATATAGGAAAGTGGTCACTACCTCTGGGAATAGAGCAAGCTTCCTAACTGATTCTGGGGAGAGCTGGTGAGAGGATAGGGAAAGGTCGACGCTCGTTAGGGAATAGTACGCAGAAAAATGTGTAGGGGCGCCATTGTTAAGAAGAATTAGGAAGATTAGGTTCAATAAGAAATTCTTTATGATTGTCCTTCTTGTGTTTGATTTTCGGGAACCCCAAAGTGTATTCCCCGCGTTGAAGTCCCCAGTCTACAAAACCGGTGGGAGTAGTTGGGAAAGTAAATCTTTCAAATCAGTTTCGTTAAGGACTTGGTGGGGTGGTGTATACGTATTAATGATAGTAAATCTAAAATTTAAGTTGATTTTAATAACTATTGTTGATAGTGTGGAATTTAAATCGATAATTTTATATGGTGTGACTTTTTTTATTAAAATTCAAACGCCTTGCCTATTGCTTAGGATGTTAAGTAAATTCGAAAAATAACCTCTGTATTGCCTAAAACAGGAAATGTTGTTGCTGGGAGTAACTGAAATATGTGTTTCTTGAATACTAATAACGTCTGGGTTTTAATCTTTCATGAGTAATAAGAGTTCATCATAATTGTTGTTGTACCCGTTTATGTTCCACTGGATGATTTTAAGCGTTATTAATAAGACAGAGAGAAAAAAAATATTTTGTTTATCCGTATATAAGTAGTATGTTCAGATATCGTTTGTACTAAATTTCATCTTCGGATGGAATTAAGTCTTGGGTGTTGGAAAGTACTTGAGAAAGGGAAGAAAGAGGTGCGAAAAGTAGGCATCAGAGAGCTGCAACGAGTATGATAAAATCAGAACAAACAGTCGTGCCAAAAACAGAATCAAATCGATACAGTTCAGTATAGACAACATTGTTAATCAATTCGTGTATCTGCCAGCGTCAACTGATCTGATGCAACATGAACAACCTGTTCTTCGGCAATCACGATCATGTAAACGTATGGCTGGCTTCGGTTACAATCGTATCATGTCAGTTCATAGCGTTGCGACGATTGCTTGAATTGAAATGAAACTTTGGGTAAACTATAAGTAAATCTTCGAGAAAATCTATGGGTAAATCTAAAATTACAGCAAACAACAACAATTGTCTGCTGGACTGATTTGAATCATGTGTGGCAAAAAATGTATCAGCTTTGAAAATGTGCGTAAACAATGGTAATTTCATCGGGTACGTACATACCTACATCCATATACACAAGTACACACATTTGTTGTATGTATGTACTCGATGGAATTTCCCTTATACATATAGTGTAATTTCCGTAATAAAGTGGAAATTCCTTCGAGTACATACATGTATAAATACATGTGTTGTATGTACATATGTACTATACATATATCTATATTTGAAATAGAACAGAACAAACGTAACACATACAATATTTTTGAAAAGTTTAATTATTTTATTAACCAACAACAAATTTCAAAATACATTTCATTTGTAAAAATTATGAACACATTTCATAAAAATAACAATAACAATATTTATTCTTTAATAACATAAAACAAAAAATTCAGAAAAAGAGATCAATTCTTATTAAAAAACTAATAAACGTATTTCATACATACATATCTATAGGTACATATCTATCTATTACACCTAATTTTTATTTTTGTAAATTGAATTTAAAAATATTAAGCTATCAACTGAGCCAGGTGAAAGTCTGTTTCGTTTTTCCGTAATAATATTACCAGCCAACGAGAATGACCTCTCAGCCGCGGCACTGCTATCTGGTTTTGAATGTATACGCATGGCAACTTGATATAAATATGGATATTTTTTTATTGTCATTCCACCATTCAAGCAAATTAAAACTATTGGACATATGAACCAGTTCTCTAGAATATCTATTGACCTCCTCCCTAGGTGTTTCGACAGTTCTTATTGCTGAATTTTGCATTAATTGTGAAAAGAAAAAGGCATCATTAGAAGATGGAACTAAATGATTAGAGCCGATGCTAACTGAGTTTGAACTTAATGTTGGAGCTGAGGGTGACGCAGGCTCATTTGTAAATGAGTTCGATAACAATTAGTGACACACAAAATTCTGTTATAGTATCCAACTCAGTTACTTGCATATTAATAGCTGGAGGGTATAAAAAAGATGCAACTTTATGCCATATACTAAGGTTCGCCAGCCATATCGTATCTATATATTCTAAAATGGTTAGTTATAAGTTAACTATTGTGAGTACATCTTGCGGATTTTGGCTTAAATTTTGTTTCAGGGTTAATATCGATGGTATAACATAACACAATGATGGTACCTTTGTTAATTGAAGTTTTTTAAACACAACTTCAACATTCTCGCAAACATCTACCAAAGATTTCACAATATTTAAATTTATGCTTAAAAGTCGTCGACTTCCGTCATTTGTTGCTAAAATTCTATTCATGTCCGCCCAGTTATCAAGAATTGATTTAAGCATTCTATAATGGGAATTCCATCGAGTTGGGCACTGATTTTTTAAGGACGTTTGAAGAAGGTGTTGCAAATTTGTTTTTTTTTTTTTTAATATTTTGTAATTTTTTTGCAAGTTTCCAAAGTCTCTGATAGCTCTATGGTTGCCGAAAAAGATTTTTCCATTATATTGGATAGCAAGTGGCTACTACAATTAAGCCTTGTCTTATTTTCTTATGCTTTAATAATATTGGTGCCTCTATCTGTTACAAACTTAATTGAGTCTATGTTGTCTACCCCAAATTCTTTAAATACACTTTGGAGCTTCTTAATAATGTTATTACTTGTTGTCCTCTCGAAATCCAATGATTTCATTCCAAAAACAATATCATTAAATTTGTTGTCAATCATGTAGTGGAATGGACGCATAAAAAATTTCTCCGTACGTAATTGTCAGTCCACATATCAATAGTGGCTGATGCTCCTCCACTGCGTACATCTTCAGCAATCTCCTCTCGAATCTCTATTTTCTTTTTCTCTGCAGCCTTTTACACGTTCCGCGACACCGTTGTAGGATCCGGTAAAAGATCGTCCACATCAACGTTTTCGCCGTATATTGCTCCGAGCTTTGTAAAAAATTTGATCATTTTTATGAAACCAGTACCTTGTACAGCAGAAAACGGTCGGCAATTTTCAATGATCCAATTCGCACAAATTTTAGTTGCCTCATTTTTGTCCTCAGCAGAAATTTGTTTTAAGGCATACTTCTTGTTTGTAGCCTTACAACAGTTATGCCTGTGTAAATTTGAAGTCTGATTGTTTTTATATTTTAACACAGCCGAGCACTTGCGGCAATAAACAAAGCCAGTTATAAATTCGCCAAGTTCATTATTAATTTCGGACAAAATATTCCATAGGGAACTGCGTCCTTTCCGTTGACCACTTAAAGTATATGTACCGCAAAGCACTTTTTCACTAATTATTTTGTTTTCCTCCATTTTTCTATAATCACAAACAATTGTACCTTCTCACAAACTTTTACATACATATACACTTCTTAGCGCGCATCACTTACCATCAGAACCAAAAGAACTTGTAAATAGAAGTGCTTGAGTAAATCAGTGCTTAGGGGATGATATACAAACTTTTAAGCATAAGTATGCATCACTTCGGGTATTTTCTGCTGATACGAACATTCATAAACAAATCAGGTATAAGCCGATCGCTAGTGATACAAAGTTGTTCTCTATCGCTGATTTGAAGAAAACAATTCGCTTCGTGTACATGAACTGAATTGACAGAATCAGACAGAGTAACGGATCAGTACTTAAGTATACACAAAAATTTATTACTCGTTGCAGTTCTCTGGTAGGCATTGGAATTGAGAAGACGGATGGAATGGTGGGTTTGTTTGGTATGGTGAAGTCATTTGAGTGGATCGCTTGTATTGTGAAAGAGGTGGGCTATTATTAGTGGTGAGGTTAGTAGTGAAATCATTACAGGCAGAGAGTCTTGGTGGACTATCAGAGTTTATGGATCGGCGAGAGAGGTTAGTTCCGTCTGTCCGTAGAGTCGTTGAAATCTTTCTTTCTAATGCTTGAGTGGATTCCACTATGGGCGATTTGGAAATATTGGTTTGCTGGAAAGAAGAAATGTTTTTAGATTGAGTGCTATATTTGGTGAATATGATCTTTGAATGTTGCTGGGAGAACTAATGTTGTTAGTGTTTATGGTGGTGGAAGAGTCAACGTTAGTGTTTGTTGTTTTGATATTTTCGTTGGAATTGGACGGTATTGAAGCATATCCTTATTTTTAATGCTTCGTGAATTGAACATTTGTTTATTGTTTTAATTTGCATTATCTCTTTTGCTTTTAAGAATTTAGAGGATGATGCGTGTTGTTGGAAGCAGTTGATGCAAAAAATGCGTTCGCAGTCAGATGGGGCATGGGGAGAGAGTGAACAATTAACACAAAGAGGGGAACAATTACAGCGCTTTGCCGTATGACCAAGAAGTTGGCAGCGCATTGGCGAAGGAATATATTGACGTATCAAAAGTTTACACCAGGCAACGTCAATTTTATTTGGTAGCTTGTAGAGGTTGAAGGTTAGTAACAAAACCCCCGAGGAGTGCGGTTTTCCTTCAATAAACTTATTGAATTTAAATACTGATACGACGCCTTGAGAGCTGAGCTCATTTACTATCTCCTCCTCTGAAACGTTGTTTAAAAATGGAGCATAAATCGTTCCTTTTACTTTTTTCGTGTAGAGTGGCTGATATTGGACATATGTTGGGCAGTTCTTTTACTTTCAGGAATTTTTTGGCAATGTCGTTTTTCTTGTCAAGCGGAAGTAGTTTACCATCTCGAAGGGTAGATGTGGAGTGAACGTAATCACTAATTTGCTTAATGGCACGATAAATGGCAAAGCAGGAATAGTAGGAAAGGGGTTTGGCCGAGTCAGTAGCTTCCATCACTACGAATTTGGGGTCGTCAACTTTTATATCTGGGAGTTCTGGAAAATCCATAAACGAAACACTTTTACCAGCTTTAAATTTTTTTTTAACAGGTCCTGTATCGAATACGGCGAAACGATTCGCCTCAATTATTTGAGGCCCAGGGGCCATTTTGCACGAGAGACACTGATGCGCACTTTTCAATACAATTCTGCAAGCGAACAGTAAAAGAAAAATTATGAAAGAACGGATTAAACGTATATAAAAGGTCGGAAAAGAAAAAACAGAAAATGTCGAAAAAAAACCACTCCAAAAAACATTCGAACTGCAAAGACACGACTTGTCGGCGCAAGAGCTAGTCGATGACTGACCTCAATATAAAGTGTGCCTCTAGTAGAAAAAATAAAATAAAAGGAAAAGGATGGGCAGAAGTACTTCTCGTAGCAACTTGAAGACTCATCCTAAGTCGAAAGTCTCTAATATAATTTAGCTAATAGGTAAAAGTCGTTTGGTCGAAGATATTGTTTAAATATGTAATATTTGGTTGAGCACATGATTATGTGAGTGCACGAATAATTGAAGAATTGATTGCGTGAGAATTTCATTGACCCTTATGCTGTGAGATCTATTAGCAAAGAGCAAGAGATGAGTAAAGTTGGTATATAGTCTAAGCAAGCGGCACTTCAGAGCTGAGGAAGAGGAAAATATCTTTCTATTTAAAGAATTGTTAAACCAAATTGCAGAAATTTAAGTAGCCCTTTTGGTCGTGGGGTTTCATTCAGCTTCGCGGTGCTGGTGAACAGACCTCAGTTTCGCCTTGCGTTACACGACTTTATGTTTTACAACTCAATTTAAGTGCGTATTTAATCTTAATAACATTCAGAAATAGGATTTCTATAGTCGAAGGCACAAGACATATCGCTCAGTAAACACATACTCACAGCTAAATTCAGAAAATGCTTTATTTTCATCAAAAGTTCTGTTGTGATTTCAGCAGAAAGTCATTCGAAGCATCGCTGGGAATAAAGAAACGACTCAGCATTTTTGTTTTTATGTTATTTACTTTTCTTAAACGCTGTTTGCCGATTTTGAGTAGAATATCATCGACTTCTAAGCAGGTGCCCAGTAACTGCCCATGTTTTTATAATCAAAGGGAATGGTACTAGTTACAATATTGCAACCACTTGCTGCAGAGTATTATAGTTTTGTTCATCTAACGGTTGTACATATCACCCATAAATAATCGAGATACATTTTAAAAATTAATGAAATCGGACCACAACTATGCCTACATACCATATATCACAATTTAAATTCCACTTCATTCGTTTAGTTTCCAGTACACAAATCAAGAAGCAATTAATATGGAAGATCGTGTTTTACTCATAACAGTGTATCTTTGTGTCTAAAATAGATACATTTAATTTGGCCTGGCACCTATATATCATAACTTTTATCAGGATTTTCGAACATCCGGCTGACTTTACTATATATGAGTGGTTTTGAACCTTAAAGTATTTCCCTGGCTTTGATTCTTGCAGGATGCAAGAGTATAAAATATTCGGTTGAACCCGAACTGAGCTTTTCCATAATTTTTTTAAGTATTGCCTTTGTGGAACCCTGGAGTATCAGAGTTATGTTCTATCGGAAAAAAAATTTTAAACTTAATTAAACATTAAATTTTTGTAAATGGAGTCTTTGCCCGAAGTCAAAAATGAAATAATGTTTGATTTTGGCTGAGCTTGTCATTTTAATTGACAACCTTATGTTTTCGAATTGCAAATATTTTTGTATTCTTCTTGGTTCTAACCTGGAAGTATTATCAGATTAATAGACAAAAGTTCGACTAAAAAATGCCTATATATTGAAAAAAGTAAGTAAGATTGCTCCGTAAGGATCAGAGAGGACCTCTCCGAGCCTTTCGATATCAAACGAGGTTTCAGACAAGGCGACTTTAAACCAAAAAAAAGTTTCGATTTTAGCAATGGTTGATTTTGTGGTGCAAATAGGTAGGTAGGTAGGAGTGCAGCTCTTTTGTCTACGGGCCCAATTAGCACTAGATATGCCATTTTATTTATTTATTTAGTAAAGTCTATGAACAATAATTCTTACAGACTAATGAAAACTAGGATGCATATTAGAATTCTAAAAAAAATTAAAATTACAATAACATGAATAGATAACTTAAACTGAAAAACAGAATTGAGAAGAACTTTCTCGGAAATCGATTTAAACTCACGCATAGGCCTCTTGAGTGGAGCATATTCAGCAAAATTAGTGCTTTCCTTTTTGTAATAAAATGGGGAAATGGACCTGAGACAACGCTGGGGAGTATTGAAGTTAAGTTTCCCTAATAAATAGGGACAGTCAAACCACCGTTAATTACATTGAAGACAAATGAAAGGGAGAGAACGGACCTTCGGTTTTCCAGTAATTTAAGATGTAAAAGCAATAAACGCGATGTATACGATGGTATTGGGTCAACAAACTTTAAGGAGCGGA
>JAPZAG010000240.1:0-16000 GCA_027475135.1 Bactrocera correcta | reverse complement strand
TGCTAAAAAATGTTTATTAACTTAATATGTTAAACTTATGATTTGAAGCATTTCGATATCGATAGCTAAATGTGTATAAACAAAAAAATCGACTTTATACCTAAATATAAGTTTACGGAATTCTTCTAAATGCACTGCCGTTATGCCGTTATGGCTTTAAGCCAACGTCCGTTCGTTAAAGAAGGTTTATTAAGTATGTTAAACCAGTTATTTGAAGCATTTCGGTATCGATTGCTTAATGCATATATAAAAGAAAATCGGATGTACTGTCGTTATGCCGCCATGGTTTTATATCAACTTCAATACGTTAAAGAAGGTTAATTAACTTAAATTTGTTAAACTAATGATTTGAAGCATTTCTATATCGCTTGCTAAATGTGTATGTAAAAGAAAATCGAATTTATACCTAAATATAAGATTACGGAATTCTTCCAAATGTACTGTCGTTATGCCGCCATGACTTTATATCAACTTCAATACGTTAAAGAAGGTTAATTAACTTAAATATGTTAAACTAATGATTTGAGGCATTTCGTTATCGATTCCTAAATGTGTGTATACAAGAAAATCGATTTTGTACCTAAATATAAGATTACGGAATTCTTCTAAATGCACTGCCGTTATGCCGCCATGACTTTAAGCCAACTTCCGTTCGTTAAAGAAGGTTTATTAACTTAGGTATGTTATACCAGTTATTTGAAGCATTTCGGTATCGATTGCTTAATGCATATATAAAAGAAAATCGGATGTACTGTCGTTATGCCGCCATTGTTTTATATCAACTTCAATACTTTAAAAGAAGGTTAATTAACTTAAATTTGTTAAACTAATGATTTGAAGCATTTCTATATCGCTTGCTAAATGTGTATGTAAAAGAAAATCGAATTTATACCTAAACATAAGATTACGGAATTCTTCCAAAGGTACTGTCGTTATGCCGCCCTGTCTTTATGTCACCTTCATTACGTTAAAGAAGGCTAATTAACTTAAATATGTTAAAATAATGATTTGAATCATTTCGTTATCGATTGCTAAATGTGTATATACAAGAAAATCGACTTTATACCTAAATATAAGATTACGGAATTCTTCTAAATGCACTGCCGTTATGCCGCCATGGCTTTATGCCAACATCCGTTAGTTAAAGAAGGTTAATTAACTTAAATATGTTAAACCAGTTATTTGAAGCATTTCGATATCGATTGCTAAATGTGTATGTACAACAAAATCGACTTTATACCTAAATATAAGATAACGGAATTCATATAAATATACTGCCGTTATGGCTTTACGTAAACTTCAGTAAGACAAAGAAGGTTAATTAACTTAAATATGCTAAACCAGTTATTTGAAGCATTTCGATATCGACTGCAAAATGTATATATACAAGAAAGTCGACTTTATACCTAAATATAATATTACGGAATTCTTCTAAATGCGCTGTCGTTATGCCGCCATGGCTTTATATCAACTTCAATACGTTAAAGAAGGTTAAATAACTGAAATATGTTAAACTAACGATTTGAAGCATTTCGATATCGATAGCTAAATGTGTATATACAAAAAAATCGACTTTATACCTAAATATAAGATTACGGAATTTTTCTAAATGCACTGCCGTTATGCCGCCATGGCTTTAAGCCAACTTCCGTTCGTTAAAGAAGGTTTATTAACTTAAATATGTTAAACTAATGATTTGAAGCATTTCGATATCGATTAATAAATGTGTATATACAAGAAAATCGACTTTATACATAAATGTAAGACTACGGAATTCTTCCAAATGTATTGTCGTTATGCTGCCATGGCTTTACATAAACTTCAATACGTAAAAGAAGGTTAATTAACTTAAATATGTTAAACTAATGATTCGAAGCATTTCGATATCGATTGTTAAATGCGTATATACAACAAAATCGACTTTATACCTAAATATAAGATTACGGAATTCTTCTAAATGCACTGTCGTTATGCCGCCATGGCTTTACGTAAACTTCAGTAAGATAAAGAAGGTTAGTTAACTTAAATATGTTAAACTAATGATTTGAAGCATTTCGGTATCGATTGCTAAATGTGTATATACAACAAAATCGACTTTATACCTAAATATAAGATTACGGAATTCTTCCAAATCTACTGTCGTTATGCCGCCATGGCTTTATATCAACTTCAATACGTTAAAGAAGGTTAATTAACTTAAATATGTTAAACTAATGATTTGAAGCATTTCGATATCGATTGCT
The DNA here is from genome assembly GCA_027475135.1 of Bactrocera correcta. Taxonomy (NCBI): domain Eukaryota; kingdom Metazoa; phylum Arthropoda; class Insecta; order Diptera; family Tephritidae; genus Bactrocera; species Bactrocera correcta. The sequence continues at coordinate 13,757 of JAPZAG010000240.1, read as the reverse complement.
AAATGCGTATATACAACAAAATCGACTTTATACCTAAATATAAGATTACGGAATTCTTCTAAATGCACTGTCGTTATGCCGCCATGGCTTTATATCACCTTCATTACGGTAAAGAAGGATAACTAACTTAAATATGTTAAACTAATGACTTGAAGCATTTCGATATCGATTGCTAAATGTGTATGTACAACAAAATCGACTTTATACCTAAATATAAGATATCGGAATTCATATATAATACTGCCGGAATTCATATAATATACTGCCGGTATGCCGTTATTGCTTTATGTAAACTTCAGTAAGATAAAGAAGGTTAATTAACTGAAATATGCTAAACCAGTTATTTGATGCATTTCGATATCGATTGCTAAATGTGTAAATACAAGAAAATCGACTTTATACCTAAATATAAAATTATAACATTACGGAATTCCTCTAAATGCACTGCCGTTATACCGTTAAGGTTTTATGTAGATAAGCTGAAAAGCGTTTATTAACTTAATATGTTAAACTAATGATTTGAAGCATTTCGATATCGATAGCTAGATGTGTATATACAAGAAAACCGACTTTATACCTAAATATAAGATAACGGAATTCTTCTAAATGCACTGCCGTTATGCCGCCATGGCAATATCCCAACTTCAGATCGTTAAAGAAGGTTTATTAACATAAATATGTTAAACTAATGAGTTGAAGCATCTCGATATCGATCGCTAAATGTGTATATACAAGAAAATCGACTTTTTACATAAATATAAGGCTACGGAAATGTACTGTCGTTATGCCGCCATGGCTTTATATCAACTTCTATACGTTAAAGAAGGTTAATTAACTTAAATATGTTAAACTAATGATTTGAAGCAATTCGACATCGATTGCTTAATGCATATATACCAGTATATCGACTTTATACCTAAATATAAGACTACGGAATTCTTCCAAATGTACTGTCGTTATGCCGCCATGGCTTTATATCAACTTCAATACGTTAAAGAAGGTTAATTAACTTAAATATGTTAAACTAATGATTTGAAGCATTTCGATATCGAGTGTTGAATGCGTATGTACAACAAAATCGACTTTATACCTTAATATAAGATAACGGAATTCATATAAATATACTGCCGTTATGCCGTTATGGCTTTATGTAAACTTCAGTAAGATAAAGAAGGTTAATTAACTTAAATATGCTAAACCCGTTATTTGAAGCATTTCAATATCGATTGCTAAATGTGTAAATACAAGAAAATCGACTTTGTACCTAAATATAAAAATATAACATTACGGAATTCTTCTAAATGCACTGCCGTTATACCGTTAAGGCTTTATGTAGACATGAGTAAGCTAAAAAGCTTTTATTAACTTTATATGTTAAACTAATAATATGAAGCATTTCGATATCGATAGCTAAATGTGTATATACAAGAAAATCGACTTTATACCTAAATATAAGATTACGGAATTCTTCTACATGCACTGCCGTTATGCCGCCATGGCTATATGCCAACTTCAGATCGTTAAAGAAGGTTTATTAACTTAAATATGTTAAACCAGTTATTTGAAGCATTTCGATATCGATTGCTAAATGTTTATATACAAGAAAATTGACTTTATACCTGAATATAAGACTGCGGAATTCTTCCAAATGTACTGTCGTTATGCCGCCATGGCTTTATATCAACTTCAATACGTTAAAGAAGGTTAATTAACTTAAATATGTTAAACATATGATTTGAAGCATTTCGATATCGATTGCTAAATGCGTATATACAACAAAATTGAATTTATACCTAAACATAAGATTACGGAACTCTTCTACCTGCAATGTCGTAATGCCGCCATGGCTTTATATCACCTTCATTACGTTAAAGAAGGTTAATTAACTTAAATATGTTAAACTAATGATTTGAAGCATTTCGATATCAATTGCTAAATGCGTATGTGCAACAAAATCGACTTTATACCTAAATATAAGATAACGGAATTCATATAAATATACTGCCGTTATGCCGTTATGGCTTTATATCGACTTCAATACGATAAAGAAGGTTAATTAACTTAAATATGCAAAACCCAGTTATTTGAAGCATTTCGATATATATTGTTAAATGTTTAAATACAAGAAAATCGACTTTATACCTAAATGTAAGATTACGGAGTTCTTCCAAATGCACTGCCGTTATACCGTTATGGCTTTATGTACACTTCAGTAAGAAAAATAAGGTTAATTAACTTAAATATGTTAAACTAATGAGTTGAACCATCTCGATATCGATTGCTAATGTGTATATACAACAAAATCGACTTTATACCTAAATATAAGATTACGGAACTCTTCTAAATGCACTGCCGTTATGCCGCCATGGTTTAAAGCCAACTTCAGATCGTTAAAGAAGGTTTATTAACTTAAATATGTTAAACTAATGATTTGAAGCATTTCGATATCGATTGCTAAATGCGTATGTACAACAAAATCGACTTTATACCTAAATATAAGATTACGGAATTCTTCCAAATGCACTGCCGTTATACCGTTATGGCTTTATATCAACTTCAGTAAGAAAAATAAGGTCAATTAACTTAAATATTTTAAACTAATGATTTGAAGCATCTCGATATCGATTGCTAAATGTGCAAATACATAAAAATCGACATTATACCTAAATATAAGTATACGGAATTCTTCCAAATGCACTGCCGTTATACCGTTATGGCTTTATGTTAACTTCAGTTCGTTAAAGAATGTTTATTAACTTAAATATTTTAAAACCAGTTATTTGAAGCATTTCGATATCGATTGCTTAATGCATATATAAAAGAAAATCGACTTTATACCTAAATATAAGACTACGGAATTCTTCTAAATGCTTTGTCGTTATGCCGCCATGGCTTTATATCAACTTCAATACGTTAAAGAAGGTTAATTAACTTAAATATGTTAAACTAATGATTTGAAGCATTTCGATATCGATTGCTAAATGTGTATGTACAACAAAATCGACTTTATACCTAAATATAAGACTACGCAATTCTTCTAAATGTACTGTCGTTATGCCCCCATGTCTTTATGTCACCTTCATTACGTTAAAGAAGGCTAATTAACTTAAATATGTTAAACTAATGATTTGAAGCATTTCGTTATCGATTGCTAAATGTGTATATACAAGAAAATCGACTTTATACCTAAATATAAGATAACGGAATTCATATAAATATACTGCCGTTATGGCTTTATGTAAACTTCAGTAAGATAAAGAAGGTTAATTAACTTAAATATGCTAAACAAGTTATTTGAAGCATTTCGATATCGATTGCTAAATGTGTAAATACAAGAAAATCGGCCTTATACCTAAATATAAAATTATAACATTACGGAATTCTTCTAAATGCACTGCCGTTATACCGTTAAGGCTTTATGTAGACTTCTGTAAGCTAAAAAGCGTTAATTAACTTTATATGTTAAACTAATGATTTGAAGCATTTCGATATCGATAGCTAAATGTGTATATACAAGAAAATAGACTTTATACCTAACTATAAGATAACGGAATTCTTCTAAATGCACTGCCGTTATGCCGCCATGGCTATATGCCAACTTCAGATCGTTAAAGAAGGTTTATTAACATAAATATGTTAAACTAATGAGTTGAAGCGTCTCGATATCGATCGCTAAATGTGTATATACAAGAAAAACGACTTTTTACATAAATATAAGACTACGGAATTTTTCCAAATGTACTGTCGTTATGCCGCCATGGCTTTAAATCAACTTCATTACGTTAAAGAAGGTTAATTAACTTAAATATGTTAAACTAATGATTTGAAGCATTTCGATATCAATTGCTAAATGCGTATGTGCAACAAAATCGACTTTATACCTAAATATAAGACTACGCAATTCTTCTAAATGTACTGTCGTTATGCCGCCATGTCTTTATGTCACCTTCATTACGTTAAAGAAGGCTAATTAACTTAAATATGTTAAACTAATGATTTGAAGCATTTCGATATCGATTGCTAAATGTGGGTGTGCAACAAAATCGACTTTATACCTAAATATAAGATAACGGAATTCATATAAATATACTGCCGTTATGGCTTTATGTAAACTTCAGTAAGATAAAGAAGGTTAATTAACTTAAATATGCTAAACTAATGAGTTGAACCATCTCGATATCGATTGCTAAATGTGTATATACAAAAAAAACGACTTTATACCTAAATATTAGATTGCGGAATTCTTCTAAATGCACTGTCGTTATGCCGCCTTGACTTTATGTCAACTTCAATACGTTAAAGAAGTTTAATTAACTTAAATATGTTAAAATAATGATTTGAAGCATTTCGTTATAGATAGCTAAATGTGTATATACAAGAAAATCGACTTTGTACCTAAATATAAGATTACGGAATTCTTCTAAATGCACTGCCGTTATGCCGCCATGGCTTTATGCCAACATCCCTTAGTTAAAGAAGGTTAATTAACTTAAATATGTTAAACTAATGATTTGAAGCAATTCGATATCGATAGCTAAATGTGTATATACAAGAAAATCGACTTTATACCTAAATATAAAATTACGGAATTCTTCTAAATGCACTGCCGTTATGCCGCCATGGCCTTAAGCCAACTTCAGTTCGTTAAAAAAGGGTTTATTAACTTAAATATGTTAAACCAGTTATTTGAAGCTTTTCGACATCGATTGCTTAATGCATATATACCAGAAAATCGACTTTATACCTAAATATAAGACTACGGAATTCTTCTAAATGCACTGTCGTTATGCCGCCATGGCTTTATATCAACTTCAATACGTTAAAGAAGGTTAATTAACTTAAATATGTTAAACTAATGATTTGAAGTATTTCGATATCGATTGCTAAATGTGTATGTACAACAAAATCGACTTTATACCTAAATATAAGACTACGCAATTCTTCTAAATGTACTGTCGTTATGCCGCCATGTCTTTATGTCACCTTCATTACGTTAAAGAAGGCTAATTAACTTAAATATGTTAAACTAATGATTTGAAGCATTTCGTTATCGATTGCTAAATGTGTATATACAAGAAAATCGACTTTATACCTAAATATAAGATAACGGAATTCATATAAATATACTGCCGTTATGGCTTTATGTAAACTTCAGTAAGATAAAGAAGGTTAATTAACTTAAATATGCTAAACAAGTTATTTGAAGCATTTCGATATCGATTGCTAAATGTGTAAATACAAGAAAATCGGCCTTATACCTAAATATAAAATTATAACATTACGGAATTCTTCTAAATGCACTGCCGTTATACCGTTAAGGCTTTATGTAGACTTCTGTAAGCTAAAAAGCGTTAATTAACTTTATATGTTAAACTAATGATTTGAAGCATTTCGATATCGATAGCTAATGGTATATACAAAAAATGCCTTTATACCAAAATATAAGTTTACGGAATTCTTCTAAATGCACTGCCGTTATGCCGCCATGGCTATATGCCAACTTCAGATCGTTAAAGAAGGTTTATTAACATAAATATGTTAAACTAATGAGTTGAAGCGTCTCGATATCGATCGCTAAATGTGTATATACAAGAAAAACGACTTTTTACATTAATATAAGACTACGGAATTTTTCCAAATGTACTGTCGTTATGCCGCCATGGCTTTAAATCAACTTCAATACGTTAAAGAAGGTTAATTAACTTAAATATGTTAAACTAATGATTTGAAGCATTTCGATATCGATAGCTAAATGTGTATATACAAGAAAATCGACTTTATACCTAAATATAAGACTACGGAATTCTTCTAAATGTACTGTCGTTATACCGCCATGGCTTTATATCAACTTCAATACGTTAAAGAAGGTTAATTAACATAAATATGTTAAACTAATGATTTGAAGCATTTCGATATCGAGTGCTGAATGTGTATGTACAACAAAATTGACTTTATACCTAAATATAAAATAACGGAGTTCATATAAATATACTGCCGTTATGCCGTTATGGCTTTATGTAAACTTCAGTAAGATAAAGAAGGTTAATTAACTTAAATGTGCTAAACCAGTTATTTGAAGCATTTCGATATCGATTGCTAAATGTGTAAATACAAGAAAATCGACTTTGTACCTAAATATAAAATTATAACATTACGGCATTCTTCTAAATGCACTGCCGTTATACCGTTAAGGCTTTATGTAAACTTCAGTAAGCTAAAAAATGTTTATTAACTTAATATGTTAAACTAATGATTTGAAGCATTTCGATATCGATATCTAAATGTGTATATAAAAGAAAATCGACTTTATACTTAAATAAAAGATTACGGAATTCTTCTACCTGCACCGTCGTTATGCCGCCATGGCTTTATATCACCTTCATTAAGATAAAGAAGGTTAATTAACTTAAATATGCTAAACCAGTTATTTGAAGCATTTCGATATATATTGTTAAATGTGTAAATACAAGAAAATCGACTTTTTACCTAAATATAAGATTACGGAATTCTTCTAAATGTACTGCCGTTATGCCGCTATGACTTTATATCAACTTCAATACGTTAAAGAAGGTTAATTAACTTAAATATGTTAAACTAATTATTTGAAGCATTTAGTTATCGATTGCTAAATGTGTATATACAAGAAAATCGACTTTATACCTAAATATAAGATTACGGAATTCTTCTAAATGCACTGCCGTTATCCCGCCATGACTTTAAGCCAACTTCAGATCGTTAAAGAAGGTTTATTAACTTAAATATGTTAAACTAATAAGTTGAACCTCTCGATATCGATTGCTAATGTGTATATACAACAAAATCGACTTTATACCTAAATATAAGATTACAGAATTCTTCCAAATGCACTCCCGTTATACCGTTACGGCTATACGTAAACTTCAGTAAGAGAAATTAGGTCAATTAACTTAAATATTTTAAACTAATGATTTGAAGCATCTCGATATCGATTGCTAAATGTGAATATACAAGAAAATCGACTTTATACATAAATATATGATAACGGAATTCTTCTAAATGCACTGCCGTTATGGCTTTATGTTAACTTCAGTTCGTTAAAGAAGGCTTATCATCTTAAATATGTTAAACCAGTTATTTGAAGTATTTCGATATCGATTGCTTAATGCATAATAAAAGAAAATCGACTTTATACCTAAATATAAGACTACGGAATTTTTCCAAATGTACTGTCGTTATGCCGCCATGGCTTTATATCAACTTCAATACGTTAAAGAAGGTTAATTAACGTAAATATGTTAATCTAATGATTTGAAGCATTTCGATATCGATAGCTAAATGTGTATATACAAGAAAATCGACTTTATACCTAAATATAAGATTACGGAATTCTTCTAAATGCCTTGCCGTTATACCGTTAAGGCTTTATGTAGACTTCTGTAAGCTAAAAAGCGTTTATTAACTTAATATTGTAAACTAATGATATGAAGCATTTCGATATCGATAGCTAAATGTGTATATACAAGAAAATCGACTTTATACCTAAATATAAGATAAGGGAAATTCTTCTAAATGCACTGCCGTTATGCCGCCATGGCTATATGCCAACTTCAGATCTTTTAAAGAAGGTTTATTAACATAAATATGTTAAACTAATGAGTTGAAGCGTCTCGATATCGATCGCTAAATGTATATATACATGAAAATCGACTTTTTACATAAATATAAGATTACGGAATTCTTCTAAATGCACTGCCGTTATGCCGCCATGGCCTTAAGCCAACTTCAGTTCGTTAAAGAAGGTTTATTAACTTAAATATGTTAAACCATTCATTTGAAGCATTTCGACATCGATTGCTTAATGTAAATATACCAGAAAATCGATTTTATACCTAAATATAAGACAACGGAATTTTCCCAAAGTACTGTCGTTATGCCGCCATGGCTTAAAATCAACTTCAATACGTTAAAGAAGGTTAATTAACGTAAACATGTTAATCTAGTGATTTGAAGCATTTCGATATCGATAGCTAAATGTGTATATACAAGAAAATCGACTTTATACCTAAATATAAGATTACGGAATTCTTCTAAATGCACTGCCGTTATGCCGCCATGGCCTTAAGCCAACTTCAGTTCGTTAAAGAAGGTTAATTAACTTAAATATGTTAAACCAGTTTTTTGAAGCATTTCGATATCGATTGCTTAATGCATATATAAAAGAAAATCGACTTTATCCCTAAATATAAGACTACGGAATTCTTCCAAATGTATTGTCGTTATGCCGCCATGGCTTTATATCAACTTCAATACTTTAAAAAGATTAATTAGCTTTAAATTGTTAAACTAATGATTTGAAGCATTTCGATATCGCTTGCTAAATGTGTATGTAAAGGAAATCGAATTTATACCTAAACATAAGATTACGGAATTCTTCCAAATGTACTGTCGTTATGCCGCCATGTCTTTATGTCACCTTCATTACGTTAAAGAAGGCTTATTAACTTAAATATGTTAAACGAATGATTTGAAGCATTTCGATATCGATTGCTAAATGTTTATATACAAGAAAATTGACTTTATACCTAAATATAAGACTGCGGAATTCTTCCAAATGTACTGTCGTTATGCCGCCATGGCTTTATATCAACTTCAATACGTTAAAGAAGGTTAATTAACTTAAATATGTTAAACTTATTATTTGAAGCATTTCGATATCGATTGCTAAATGCGTATATACAACAAAATCGACTTTATACCTAAACATAAGATTACGGAACTCTTCTACCTGCACCGTCGTTATGCCGCCATGGCTTTATATCACCTTCATTACGCTAAAGAAGGTTAATTAACTTAAATATGTTAAACTAATGATTTAAAGCATTTCGATATCGCCTGCTAAATGTGCATTACAAGAAAATCGACTTTATACCTAAATATAAGATAACGGAATTCATATAAATATACTGCCGTTATGCCGTTATGGCTTTATGTAAACTTCATTAAGTTAATTAACTTAAATATGCTAAACCAGTTATTTTAAGCATTTCGATATATATTGCTAAATGTGTAAATACAAGAAAATCGACTTTATACATAAAAATATAAGATTACGGAGTTCTTCCAAATGCACTGCCGTTATACCGGTATGGCTTTATGTACACTTCAGTAAGAAAAATAAGGTTAATTAACTTAAATATGTTAAACTAATGAGTTGAACTATCTCGATATCGATTGCTAAAGTGTATATACAAGAAATTCGACTTTATACCAAAATATAAGATTACGGAATTCTTCTAAATGCACTGCCGTTATGCAGCCATGACTTTATATCAACTTCAATACGTTAAAGGAGGTTAATTAACTTAGATATGTTAAACTTATGATTTGAAGCATTTCGTTATCGATTGCTAAATGTGTATATACAAGAAAATCGACTTTATACCTAAATATAAGATAACGGAATTCTTCTAAATGCACTGCCGTTATGCCGCCATGGCTTTAAGCCAACTTCAGATCGTTAAGAAGGTTTATTAACTTAAATATGTTAAACTAATGAGTTGAAGAACTTCGATATCGATTGCTAAATGTGTATATTCAAGAAAATCAACTTTATACATAAATATAAGACCACGGAATTCTTCCAAATGTATTGTCGTTATGCTGCCATGACTTTATATCAACTTCAATACGTTAAAGGAGGTTAATTAACTGAGATATGTTAAACTTATGATTTGAAGCATTTCGTTATCGATTGCTAAATGTGTATATACAAGAAAATCGACTTTATACCTAAATATAAGATAACGGAATTCTTCTAAATGCACTGCCGTTATGCCGCCATGGCTTTAAGCCAACTTCAGATCGTTAAAGAAGGTTTATTAACTTAAATATGTTAAACTAATGAGTTGAAAAACTTCGGTATCGATTGCTAATGTGTATATACAACAAAATCGACTTCATACCTAAATATAAGATTACGGAATTCTTCCAAATGCACTGCCGTTATACCGTTATGGCTTTACGTAAACTTCAGTAAGAAAAATAAGGTTAATTAACTTAAATATTTTAAACTAATGATTTGAAGCATCTCGATATCGATTGCTAAATGTGCAAATTCAACAAAATCGACATTATACCTAAATATAAGTATACGGAATTTTTCCAAATGCACTGCCGTTATACCGTTATGGCTTTATGTTAACTTCAGTTCGTTAAAGAAGGTTTATTAACTTAAATATGTTAAACTAATGAGTTGAACCATCTCGATATCGATTGCTAATGTGTATATACAACAAAATCGACTTTATACCTAAATATAAGATTACGGAATTCTTCCAAATGCACTGCCGTTATACCGTTATGGCTTTACGTAAACTTCAGTTCGTTAAAGAAGGTTAATTAACTTAAATATGTTAAACCAGTTATTTGAAGCATTTCGATATCGATTGCTTAATGCATGTATAAAAGAAAATCGACTTTATACCTAAATATAAGACTACGGAATTCTTCCAAATGTATTGTCGTTATGCCGCCATGGCTTTATATCAACTTCAATACGTTAAAGAAGATTAATTAACTTTAAATTGTTAAACTAATGATTTGAAGCATTTCGATATCACTTGCTAAATGTGTATGTAAAAGGAAATCGAATTTATACCTAAACATAAGATTACGGAATTCTTCCAAATGTACTGTCGTTATGCCGCCATGTCTTTATGTGACCTTCATTACGTTAAAGAAGGCTAATTGACTCAAATATGTTAAACTAATGATTTGAAGCATTTCGTTATCGATTGCTAAATGTGTATATACAAGAAAATCGACTTTATACCTAAATATAAGATTACGGAATTCTTCTAAATGCACTGCCGTTATTCCGTTATGGCTTTATGTTAACTTCAGTTCGTTAAAGAAGGTTTATCAACTAAAATATGCTAAACCAGTTATTTGAAGCATTTCCATATCGATTGCTAATGTGTAAGTACAAGAAAATCGACTTTATACTTAATTTAAAATTATAACATTACGGAATTCTTCCAAATGAACTGCCGTTATACCGTTAAGGCTGTATGTAGACTTCAGTAAGCTAAAAAGCGTTTATTAACTTAATATGTTAAAATAATGATATGAAGCATTTCGATATCGATAGCTAAATGTGTATATACAAGAAAATCGACTTTATACCTAAATAAGATCACGGAATTCTTCTACATGCACTGCCGTTACGCCGCCATGGCTATATGCCAACTTCCGATCGTTGAAGAAGGTTTATTAACATAAATATGTTAAACGAATGATGTGAAGCATTTCGATATCGATAGCTAAATGTGCATATACAAGTAAATCGACTTTATACCTAAATATAAGATTACGGAATTCTTCCAAATGTACTGTCGTTATGCCGCCATGGCTTTATATCAACTTCAATACGTTAAAGAAGGTTAATTAACTTAAATATGTTAAACTTATGATTTGAAGCATTTCGATATCGATTGCTAAATGCGTATATACAACAAAATTGACTTTATACCTAAACATAAGATTACGGAACTCTTCTACCTGCACTGTCGTTATGCCGCCATGGCTTTATATCACCTTCATTACGCCAAAGAAGGTTAATTAACTTAAATATGTTAAACTAACGAGTCGAAGCATTTCGATATATATTGTTAAATGTGTAAATACAAGAAAATCGACTTTATACTTAAATATAAGATTACGGAGTTCTTCCAAATGCACTGCCGTTATACCGGTATGGCTTTATGTACACTTCAGTAAGAAAAATAAGGTTAATTAAATTAAATATGTTAAACTAATGAGTTGAACTATCTCGATATCGATTGCTAAAGTGTATATACAAGAAATTCGACTTTATACCTAAATATAAGATTACGGAATTCTTCTAAATGCACTGCCGTTATGCAGCCATGACTTTATATCAACTTCAATACGTTAAAGAAGGTTAATTAACTTAGATATGTTAAACCTATGATTTGAAGCATTTTGTTATCGATTGCTAAATGTGTATATACAAGAAAATCGACTTTATACCTAAATATAAGATAACGGAATTCTTCTAAATGCACTGCCGTTATGCCGCCATGGCTTTAAGCCAACTTCAGATCGTTAAAGAAAGTTTATTTACTTAAATATGTTAAACTAATGAGTTGAACCATCTCGATATCGATTGCTAATGTGTATATACGACAAAATCGACTTTATACCTAAATATAAGATTACGGAATTCTTCCAAATGCACTGCCGCTATACCGTTATGGCTTTACGTAAACTTCAGTAAGAAAAATAAGATTAATTAACTTAAATATTTTAAACTAATGATTTGAAGCATCTCGATATCGATTGCTAAATGTGCAAATACAACAAAATCGACATTATACCTAAATATAAGTATACGGAATTCTTCCAAATGCACTGCCGTTATACCGTTATGGCTTTATGTTAACTTCAGTTCGTTAAAGAAGGTTTATTAACTTAAATATGTTAAACTAATGAGTTGAACCATTTCGATATCGATTGCGAAACGTATATATACAAGAAAATCGACTTTATATATAAAATTATAACATTACGGAATTCTTCTAATTGCACTGCCGTTATACCGTTAAGGCTTTATGTAGACTTCAGTAAGCTTAAAAATGTTTATTAACTTAATATGTTAAACTAATGAGTTGAACTATCTCGATATCGATTGCTAATGTGTATATACAACAAAATCGACTTTATACCTAAATATAAGATAACGGAATTCTTATAAATGCACTGCCGTTATGCCGCCATGGCTTTAAGCCAACTTCAGATCGTTAGAGAAGGTTTATTAACTTAAATATGTTAAACTAATGAGTTGAACCATCTCGATATCGATTGCTAATGTGTATATACAACAAAATCGACTTTATACCTAAATATAAGATTACGGAATTCTTCCAAATGCACTGCCGCTATACCGTTATGGCTTTACGTAAACTTCAGTAAGAAAAATAAGGTTAATTAACTTAAATATCTTAAACTAATGATTTGAAGCATCTCGATATCGATTGCTAAATGTGTAAATACAACAAAATCGACATTATACCTAAATATAAGTATACGGAAATCTTCTAAATGCATTGCCGTTATACCGTTATGGCTTTATGTTAACTTCAGTTCGTTAAAGAAGGTTTATCAACTTAAATTTGTTAAACTAATGATTTGAAGCATTTCGAAATCGCTTGCTAAATGTGTATGTAAAAGAAAATCGAATTTATACCTAAACATAAGATTACGGAATTCTTCCAAATGTACTGTCGTTATGCCGCCATGGCTTTATATCAACTTCAGTACGTTAAAGAGGGTTAATTAACTTAAATTTGTTAAACTAATGATTTGAAGCATTTCGAAATCGCTTGCTAAATGTGTATGTAAAAGAAAATCGAATTTATACCTAAACATAAGATTACGGAATTCTTCCAAATGTACTGTCGTTATGCCGCCATGACTTTATGCCACCTTCATTACGTTAAAGAAGACTAATTAACTTAAATATGTTAAACTAATGATTTGAAGCATTTCGATATCGATTGCTAAATGTGTATGTAAAAGAAAATCGACTTTATACCTAAATATAAGATTGCGGAACTCTTCTTAATGCACTGCCGTTAAGCCGCCATGGCTTTATGCCAACTTCCGTTCGTTAAAGAAGGTTAATTAACTTAAATATGTTAAACTAATGATTTGAAGCATTTGGATATCGATTGCTAAATTTGTATGTACAACAAAAT